>VXBZ01011695.1:361703-382629 GCA_013399135.1 Heliornis fulica | reverse complement strand
CCGCTGCCGCAGCGAACCGCCGGCTCGGCCCTGCCCGCCTCCGCCATCGTCCCCGCGGGCACCGCCCCCTCCCGCCCGGCGGGGAGGAGCCTTCTGACGCCGCGCCTCCAGGCACGACGACCCTAACAGAAGGGGGAATCTCACTGAGAGGTGCTCGAGCGCTTTTCGGGGCTTCTGTCGGAGGAGGGGACAGGCTTGCGGGAGAGAATGGCCTACGAGCCCCTTCCCCGGGGACAGAACGCTCAGACCGCTTTCCTTCGGTGCCGTCAGGAGGAGAACTGGTATTAACGCAGCTAGAAAAACGACTTTCTAGAAAGCACGCTCTGTTTACAAGTAAAAAAACCCAACAAACTGTAGTAGGGAATACGTGCTTTGAAGTGTTAAAATGTTAACCTTACTTTATGATGATGGTCAGTGTGAAGGTAATTGATCCAGTGACCTTTACACAGGTGAGTGATTCAGTTTCAGATGACATCATGGAACGTATAAGACGGGCTTGTAAAAGAGGGCAAAATGAAAAAGTATATTAAACATTAAAAGCTCTGTCTTGATATGCTGAAAAGAAAAATCAGACCAAACTCACTTGCTAAATATCCTGTTCTGTTTTGTGGTTTGTGTGGGTTATTTTGTTTTAAATTTGTTATGAATTTTATATTTAGATGCTTCACAGATGAGCTAAAGTAGAACCCCGTGAAACCATGTAGTTTTAACTTATGTAATGAAAGCTCTGGTTTAAGATGGGTGGAATCCCTGAGAACAGTAATACTGGGCTTTGGGACAAAGGTGACTGTAAAGAACAGGAAATGGAAAGCTGAGAGAAATCCAGATCAACAGTCAGAACAGAAGGATACGTGGTAAATATTCTACCATGGGTTTGCAGGGTTTTTTTCTTTTTGCCCTCAGCATTTAATGTTTATTGTAGTTAACCAAAAACAGGTGGAAGTTCTCTGCAGAAATTAAGTCAAACAAAAGAGGGAGCTCTTTCTACACCTGGCCATCTTTTCTCTGATTGCTTTACAAAGACACTGATTCAACAAAATAATCATAAATACACATAAATGCTTTCCTAAATAGCAAGTATTGGTGTGGGAGTGAGCGTGAGAGGGTAAGAGAATAAAATCACACTCTTAATTTATCTTCTGGTGATTGACAGTGTCTTTGCATGACAAATTCATGCTGATGTGTTCTTCCAGGACAGGAGGATGAAGAAAAGTCAATGAAAATGTTAAAATGTTGGCTGGAGCAGAGTATAGTGAATTGTAGAAAATTAAACATCACCACAGGAATTGTGTTTTGTGAACATATGCCATTTATTCAACAAGATAATCGAGAAGAATAAAGTAAAATAGATACTAAAAATATTTGTATATCAGAATAGTGAAATAGTTTCTACAATTATCAAGCAATTTGATAGAACTGGCCGAGATGATCCTGACAGTTTTATGTCAAGGACACCAATCCAAAAATCAAATTCTAGTACTTTAAAAAAAAAAAAAATTGTGCACACCTTCTGTGCGTAGCTCTGTCCAAACGTGAGAATATATGTATAGATTGACATTTTCTTACAGCAGGCACCATTACTACTGTCTAAAAGCATGTAGTTTACACCATGGTCCCTTGGGCTTTGTTTCCTGGTTATCATGGTAGAAATTCCCCAGGGGGATGGGTGAAAACAGAAGGATCTTCTTATGTGTTCCACTTCAGTCCAATGTCTTGGTCCAGTTCTGGGTCAGTTAAGGCAGCAGCAAAACTCCCCTGACTGTGCATTGCGGGATCAGACCCTGGACATTCTTGGAATTACTTTATATTGGTATAGGAAGCTTGTGCTAATTTGAGAACCTGTGGGGTGTCCGCAGTGTTATGACTGACAGTGTTAATTTTTTAGCTTTAGATCTGTAACTTGGTTTTGTAGAATTAAGCTTATATGTATAATATATAGACTTCTTATTTTTATATATATTTATACTGTTATACCCTGTGTGTGTGTTTAAATATTATATATATACACGTGGCAAAACCCTACTTGATGTTAAGAATTTGTTTGATAACAGAAATACATACATACACACATGAAAAACTTAAGACAGTAGAGATGCTTTTTAATTTGACAGTTCAAGCTATAAATTCCTTTGTTTTTTGGGACCTGCTGCGGTTAAGTTAATAAAACTCGGAGTGATAAAAATTGCCCCAATCTAGATGATGTATATTAACCAGATAAGAGTTGTCTGAGTTTGTAACTGAAAAAACTCCCACTAAACAGAGTTGTTATTTCTGTAATTGTTGTATTACAACAAATCTCGTGATTGTAATTACAACTCATAATAGGTGGTCTGAGGTCTGCTTTCACAGTAAACCTAAGGAATCACCTGCTAAGCAAGGCAGTATGCTGAGGGTTTCTAGTGACCTAGACCTTGAGATGATGGAAGTTCTTTACAGTACTCTGATTGCTGTTGTTTTCTGTGAAGTTCACGTGTGGCCAGAGCAGTCATTTTTCCAACCCGTGTTTTCAGTATTGCTGTCCATTTCAAATAAATAAACAACAGCAAATTAAATCCAAGGTGAAATGTGGAGAAAACCCAAAGTAATAACAACAAAAGATATTTTTTTCCTGCTTTTATTGTAGACATTTCCTGTAGACACGTGTGACAAAAATTCTCTTCCTACAGGTAAAATTGTGGTATTCATCGAGTGTTAAGAATTCTCAAAATATATTCTTTAAAGATTTGTACTAATAGTTCCTAAGTTACATGGCTCCTGATTGTAAGAAATGACTAGCGTTTGGTTTTGCATGGGTGATAAGAAGGAAGTATTTAATTTTCTGAGCTTCAGATATTGTACCGGGAAATGAGATTCCTTGTCACATGATGGCTAATCCAATTGTAATAGCTGGCAACTTTTGTATACACTCCAGGGTGACCAGCTTCCCCGCAGTTCTCACCCCAACTCACAATACCCCAGACATACGCCACGTTCTCTGCATCAAAACAGACCAAGGGTCCTCCTGAATCACCTTTGCAACTGTCTATGGAGCCATCATAAGTACCTGAAGCAAAAGATGAAATAAAAAGCAAAAATAAGTTCATATACAAGCTAGCACACAAAACAGAGCTCAGGAGGTTTTTCAGGTCTGTGTCTCTTCCTGACAGATGTTTGCCCACTGGTCACCAGCAAAGGAGGTTCCTGACCTCTTCGGTCTATTCTTTCTCATTTGTTTTTAAGAGCGATGTCTCTCTTTGCATTTGTGGATGGCCCAAATTCTCCTCATTTGCTTTGATGTGAGTGATGTGAGGCTTACTCTGTGCACTACAGAGGAATTCTGTCATATTGCCTACTACATCATTAGAATTAATTCATAGAAATTGAACAAAGGTGGGAATAAAAAGGTTAAAAGATTTGTAGGCTGTTTCCTATGGAAATGAAGCTATGGTATTATCCATATGTCTGCCTTTGGTGTTTCCTCTACCCAGCAATTCATTGGCCAGTTTCACTTGTACAGGGCTGTACAGACAGAGGCTTTGAAAGTCTTTCCTCTCCCAGCTTTATGAAAATAGACAGACATGCAAGAAGGAGAGTGCATAAGTGCTGGAGTGGGAGGGACAGAAACCTTAAGTGCTTTCTTACTGCAAGGCCTTGGACACAGTGGGGACATTTTCCAACATGAGATAGCAGCCCTGAAGTGCAAGTGTGTAGGATCCAGTTGTCTTTCTAAGCTTCAGTGCTCATGGAACTACTTGTTTGCAATTCAGCAAATATAGTGTTTACGGAAAAATGAAATAAGGATGAACGATGTAACATGATAGAAACAGAATCTGCTACAGAGCTAGAATGTGATTCATGTTTTGTCCTATATACTCAGTAAAAGTTAATTAATTTCTACACCCTTACTACAGTTTTCTGTTAACCTAGGAAACAATACTAACTCCGGTGGATACTAGACAAACCCAATATCTTAGAGCTATCATGCTGAACTTGTCACAAATTATTTGACTTTTATATCTGGGTTGTGGTTTGTTTTGGTTTGGGGCGGGGGTCCTCATTAAGTAGTTTCTCTAAATACTACCTTTTTATTTAAAACACAGCTGGAACTCTCTGCCCTGTAAGTTGAATACACATTGCTCTTCTAGTCATTTATTGGGCAATACCTTTTTCATCTGAGAAGCAAAAAACATGTATTCAAACTAAGAGTGACAACAAGTATCCTGGCCAGACTAACCCTAGTTTGAAAAGTTAATCATATTTTTCATGAAGTGCAGTGTGGTAGTAGCAAATGTCTAAGGAGATAAGTAGTCATACTCTGGTCAATGGGACTACTAATGTGTGCTAAGACAGGCATTTGCTTAATTTAAGTATATTGCTGAATCAGAATCAAGTATAGTAAAGGTGGGATGATCAGTGGGCTGTAAATTGCTCATTTATTTAGAAAATATAACTCAAATTACATGTTGAAATTTGCCCACATAATCATAGAAACTTGGCACACTGTCATCTTAACTCTGCTTATAGATATATGATGGTGGATACCTTTAGGCTCCAGTGACTAGCATTTTGCTAATTGTGTTACTGTGGCAACCAGTTTATTGTTTTTCCAAAGCCTAAAAGATTCCCTGACAGTATGTTTGACCTTATAATCAGTGGGTTTGGTGGTAGAGAAATTATAGTAAGAAGATTGATGCTTGCCTGCACATGCCATTTTTTTAAAAAATCGTCCTGGATACAATTCAGAACAATTCTGAAATAAATTAACGTTGCCCCACTTGAGGATATATTGTTTGGTATAACCTAGAATAGAAAAGAACATTTTTTTCTAAATTAAAAATGGCAAGTACATATTAGACACTTCTAATATAATAAATTGAAAGTTATATATTTGCTTATATATAGAATATAAACTTCGATATTATAAATCACATGCCTTAAACTACCACTAACATTTATCCATATGAATTGCAGTACATTGGCTGTGTATTTCAAAATAAACCAAAGTGGATTAATTGCAGTACTTTGTGGCATTTTCACCCTTGCCCTTTCCTTGTCTTCCTCCTTTATTCCCCATGTTTTCCCTATCAAGGTTTGGGTAATTGGGAAGCTGGTATATTGTTTTCTATGAAATGGAGATGGGGCTCTGATCATCCTTGGTTTTTTATTTTTATTTTTTTCTTCCCAATTCTATTGTTCTTTTTGGGATGTTATGTTCACAAGGTTAAGGAGATGCTTGGTTTTGTTCTCTGTATGTTTGCTAGTAGTTCCCACTTGACATTTGCTTTATGGACTGCTACTGAGCATGGGCAAGAAGCCTCACAACGAGTATGTGGTAGCTCCAATGCCAGGCTGTAATGACTGGGATACAAACCAAATGCTTCCCAAAATTTTGAAAGCTTGATTACACTTCGCTTATCTGTCTCTGTGCAACCTTCCCTGGGCTAAATTCAAATATGGCTGAGACAAGATGTGCTGAGTTTTGTAACCATTGGCTGCAGCTCAGATCCTCTTGGACAGGGTCAGGGGACAGGCTGTGACTATGGGCACTGTGAGCTAACCTCCACTTGCTAAATATTGTTACCAGGTCACCACAGGTAATGTAATTACCTCTTAGATTGGCAAAAGAAACATTTTGTATTGTGCAAGTAGTTTTCAAGCAAGGGTGTCCTCCAGATGAATTTACTACGTGGTTGAAACAGCAAATGAAGCAGTACAGAAAAAAGAAGCAGCAGTGATTAGCGAATGCTGAATCACAGCGTACATTTTCTGTACTCAGCCTCTTCTGAGTGCTCTGTGCACAACTACTCTTCAGCCTTTTCAATACAAAAGCCTGCCACAATTAGAAATAATACATTCTTGTGGTAAGCAGTACAGCAAATACCTTTCTCTAGTCCCCATCCAGAAACCTTGCATTTGTCACCATCCTTAAACATATACTCTGACCAGGGGATACAGGCAGGCGTGCTGTATTTCAGGGAGCATTCTCCATTCCCAAGACCTTTCAGCTGCAGCAGAGCAATGTCATTTTCGTAAGATGATGCATTGTAATTTTCATGGATTATCACTTGTTTTAATCTGAAAGTATCTGTCTCTTTGTCATACGATATTGTATCCAACAGCCCAATCCAGACACGGTACAGGTGAACTCGATTTGCCCTGGAAAAAACCCAGCGGTGAAATAAAAGTGTTTTGGTACTTAATACAAGCACTGTACATTTCAACTATCTGTCAACTTTTGTGTTTTATTAAATGGAGTCCACCCTCAATAAGTTTGAAGATGACAGCAAGTTGGGCAGGAATATTGACCTTCTTGAAAATAGGAAGGCTCTGCAGAGGGATCTGAAGGGGCTGGAATGATGGGCTGAGACCAGTTGTATGAGGTTTAACAAAGCCAAGTGCTGGGTCCTGCACTTGAGACACAATAACCCCAGGTAACACTGCAGGCTTGGGGCAGGGTAGCTGTAGAGCTGCCTGGTTGTAAAGGATCTGGGTGGGTTGGTCAACAGCCAGCAGATTATGAGCCAGCAGTGTGCCCAGGTGACCAAGGTGGTCAACAGCCTCTTGGCCTGTATCAGGAATAGTGTGGCCAGCAGGAGTGGGGAAGGGGATCGTCCTCCCATACTGGGCACTGGTGAGGCTGCACCTCAAGTGCTGGGTTCAGTTTTGGTCCCTCACTGCCAGAAGGACATTGAGGTACTGGAGTGTGTGCAGAGAAGGGCTGGAGAAGGGTCTGGAACACAAGTCTGATGAGGAGAGGCTGAGGTAACTGGGGTTGTTTAGCCTGCAGAAGAGAGGGCTGATGGGAGACCTTATGGGTCTCTACAACTGCCTGAAAGGAGGTTTGTAGCCAAGTGAGTGTTTGTCTCTTCACCCAAATAACAAGAAACAGGACAAGAAGAAATGGCCTCAAGTTGTGCCAGGGGAGGTTTAGATTGTATATTAGGAAAAAACCTTCTCTGAAAGAGTTGTAAATCACTGGAACAGGCTGCTCAAGGAAACGGTTGAGTCACCATCTCTGGAGGTATTTAAAAGATGTAGATGTGGTGCTTGGGGACATGGTTTAGTGGTGGACTTGGCAGTGCTAAGTTGATGATCTTAAGGTCTTTTCCAACCTTGTTTTCAATTCTATGATTCTACTCTAAAGTTTCCCTGGAATGAAAGTCCATATTATATACATATAGTTTCTTACTAGATTTGATGTTCATGTTTTTCTGCTGCTGAGTACTGCAACTAATACAGAAAAGAATACAGGTTTAAAAGCCAGCCTCTGTTTAGTGCCGAGACAAAAAGAAAGCAGGCAGTTTTGCCTCTCTGATTTAAAGTGAAAGAAGAGTGAGTAGATGTGGTTGGGATGCTGGGACTGGCAGATTTTCCCTATCTGCTTTTGCTTGTTTTGGGGAATATATAACTGAGGTAGAGAGGCAGAAGAGAGGAGATCTCTTGTATCTACATACATTTCAGCCAGAGTGGTTACAGTGAACCTTTCCTTCTTGACTCTTCAAAATCATCTTTACTTTTTCATCTTTGTGTTCGCTGACAAAAATATTCTACTATTTCTACTTTTTTTTAACCCCATTGTCAATGTGGGTGAGTCCATGTTTTAAATTGTTTTAATCATTAGGCAAAAAGGAATTAGCATACAGCTAGCTAAGTCTGGCAATAATATCCAAGAAGAAAATAATTTCCCAGTTTGTTGTTTTTACCTGACACAGTGTGCAGCAGTCAGAACCCAACAGCCACCAATATAAACCCCTCCACAGTACACGGTTGCACCTTCACTGCCAGTTTCTTTAATTGCCACTTGCCAAGGGAATTGCCCCTATTCAAACAACAAACACACAAATAATGTGAAGTAATAATACTATGTATACCATTTTTAGCACATAAAGGGAAACACACTTCTTGGTATCACCTCATCTTGACTATATCTGATTGTAAATAAAAAATCCGCTATCCAGAAATTGTGAATTGGGCTCAATCATTATAAAGATTATATATTCTGAAATGCAGTAGTTTTATTCTATCTTCTGACTTTGTGCAATGCTTCCTTTCCTCCAGCTTTCTGTCATGAAACCCTTTGTAGCCAGAAAAACTGATGTAGAATCTGACCCGGTATGCCCAAGTATAGCATTTTTTACTGTATTTTGTTTCAAAGGTCCTAATTTATATTCCATTTTGTCAGTATTGTTATTTCTAGCTATAGTATAAATTATTTTGCTGAATCATTTTCAACGTGTACTTGTACTGTAATGCTCATTTTTGCAACTCCGTTTTTACTTTAAAAACTCTGCTTCTCTTTACTTTCTTTCAGCGCAATACCACTACTGCTGCAAAACATGAAATTAGTGTTTTAGCTGACTTTGTTATTTCCATACATTTTAACAGAAGGATAATAATGCCCATTTAAATTGATGCTGAGTGAACTCATATCTGGTAAGGGTTTTTTTTTTTTTACCTTTCTTGCAATCTTTCCACCTATGATTCTTTTCCGTCGTGTTAATGCATGATTTGTATGACCGCAGTGTATTTGGGGAAGAAAGGTCTTTATCAGTTTTCTTTCTTTAACAAAAAGGAAAAATTTGTCTCAGAATTCAGGTATCCATTCTTTCTATTTGGAGGCAGGTTTATCTTTTTCATTAATGTTTGAGTTCTGTAAATAGGCCAGTAACTGAAATAGCAGGAAAGCAAAGAACTATTATTTTGCCATCTGGTTTTGCTTTGAAATTTGCTTGTCTTAGCATCACGTTACTTCTTTTCATTTTCCACTGCTGCTTACATTCAGGCAAATAATTTGAAAGCAGTTCCCCTAGATTTGCTGAGTTTACCTCCACCACTTGCCAAAACATGCAGATGTGTCTCTTCAGCCAGGATGAATTATTGTGGCATTCTTGAAATTAGTGGAGAGACAAACAGTAAGCCCCAGAGTATATACTTCTAAATCACAAAGTCCAGATTTCTGAGTATCCTGGATCTGGCCAGCTGGCTGGTAGCTAGAAGGCACTAACAAGAAGGTACGCAGTCGTTTTGGGAAGGTTAGTTACACTTACCTTCATCCATACTGTGATTTTCAGCACCTTTGTCTTTGCCTGTAGTAAAATAAATAACAAAATACAAAAATATGGGCAAAAATTTTAGTTTGTTCTATTACTCAAGTCTAGTTTGTGTGCCAAAATCAAGGAACACATTTTAAATGCATAAGGGCGCACTATTTCACCCGGACAGCAATGCTGTCTCAGCTTGGTGCCTGCTGTTTCTTTTCCTACTAGTCACTCTTTGGCTGCCTCAACCTACAAATGATCTCTGTCCAGCAGATGCTCATTTGTAAAGAAGTGGCACCTACTCTTGCTTCCCATGCTTAGGGAGCCTTTCTGCAAAGAAACCCTGAGAAATTACATTTTTTAAGTTTTTGATCTCTAAAGTGATAGCTCAGTCTCCTCCACCAGGAAACAACAGACGTTCCTCTTTCTGCCCCGTCAACTTTCTGGAGCTTTCTAAGGCCCAAATGAACATTAAGTAACAGGATTTATTATTTCCAGAGACACACACATCCCCCGGGTTAGATGATGCTGTTGTGTACTGTGTGCCTCATTTGGGCCGGGAGCATATTCAACATGAGAGATAAATGAAATGCTTCCTGAATCTGGTTTGTCAGCTTTTATTCAAACAAAATGCCCATTGAATTTAGCTCCTAAATGGAGGTTGTGAATCAGTTCTGTTCTCATGTTACTGAGAGTAATGTTTACATTTAGAGTTCAGTTTACCTTTACCAATTACCTTTTACCATTTACCAACAGTATTTACTTTTTGACTTTAGACTTTGTCTCTTACCAGAGCAAGGAAGAACACTCCAATTTCAAAACAAAATCTTTTCAACAGCATAGAGGAACTATTAAATTGACCAACCAGTTGGATTCCTCATCTGTGAAGAAAATATTCCTGCCCACCCTGTCTATGCTTTCTTCACAAATAGGGGATACTAGTTTTATACATAGGCCAAGTAAGCAAAAGACATAATCTGCCTTAAACATCCTGAAACATCATCTGTTTCTTCCTTTCTTTAGTTTTCTGACTATTCTTTCTTAGAAGGAAAGGAAGGATAATTACATAACCTTTTCTTCCTACTATGCATAGTGTGACATTGGGAAAACTAATTATTGCATGCATTTCAGTTTTACTAATCTGTTAAAGAATTTAATAAAATGCAATGTGTAGTCTTTAGTTATAATTAAGCAGAATGAAAGGAAAGAAACAAAAGTACCTTTCAGAAGGAAGCCTGCACAGAGAACTTGAGCTTCATCCTCTCCCGTGAGGCAGTCAATTTCTTTGTCGCAGACACTCTTATTTGGAATACAGATATTTGACCGGCAGTGGAAACTGTCGTCTCTGCACTCTGTAGCACAGGAGAATTGCAGATGTAAACCACAGGAGCGTGCAATTCAGCAACCTTAGTTGGAGAGCTTTTTAAAATATAAACACAATATTGTGCCCATGTTATGGGGACTTGGCTGTTCACAAATAGATGAAAAAAGCAGGGTCTGTAAATGTCAAATAAAATTAATGGAGTGTAAAATTAAATTTGCTCTCCTCATTTTACAATTTTTAAGTTCTAGGACTTAAGAAAAGGTGTGCTGTATTAACAGTTCAGTACTGTGCTTCTACACTTGGTAACACTCCTCACCGGTTTCATCCACACCACAGGCTCACACTCAACCTCAGACAAAGGATTGCCAGTCTTGCCAGCATAATAGATCACCTCAGATGAGGAATTTATGATGCTTAGGTCAAATTTCCACCCTGAAATCAGAGTCCAAGCTGCCTTTTGGTTGAATGAGCTAAATGCATGGTTAGGAACCAAGAGTTCTGCTTTGAAGATACTGGATTTCATAATCTAGTGCTTCTAAAATTCTTGGTTAAATGACACAATATTATAAACCTGAGAACTCCCTTCCTTTTAATTCTTGTGTTCACTTTGTATTTTATCAAAAGCAAAGCAGGAATTGAATTTGTGGCATGTATTTTTTGAGCTATTTTATAATCTTATGTCAGTCTGCTATTTAAGGATCTATGTCTTTAATGGAAAATAAGACTGGTCTCTAAAAGTATTCAGATATCCCAATATGATCCAAAGGCCACTGAACTCAGTTGAAATACTTCTTTTGAGTCTAGGAAGCATTGTTTTTAGCTCAGGCAGCTGAAAGAGCACTATTTTGGTCAGGTGGCATCTGAGAAAATATCCTCTAAATATATGAAGTCACAAGTATTTTCTTATTTTTTTCTAGAATGCCTGTGACTATTGTATTAAATTAACTGTCAATTGTAAAGCTACAAAATGAAGGCTATTTAGGGATAGTACTGGGATTTGTAAACCACATTACCATTTAGCACCTGAGACACAATTTCTGAAATTATTCTCCTGAATTCAGGTCATGCTAGATCCATTCCTTGTTTCTAATCAAAACTGTTACAGCTGGAATGGCAAATGCTGAAAGAAGAACTGCTCGTGAACAAGAAGTGTACAGGAACTGTTCACAGATAGTTTATGGATCATCTTGCATTAGCAGTAAATTCAAGAGAGATCTTACTTTGGTTCACAGATAGTTCATTGGAAAAGTATGATTGATTTTTCCCAAATAAAAATACATTTTGATTCTAAAACATCTCTTTTTTTTTGGTAGCAATATTTTAACAGCCCCATAAATAATCCCATTGTATTTCCTCAATCTCTGAGGAAATCCAGATTCTCAAAAATCACTTGCCTGCTTCAAAAAATTATATTATGCTTTTTTTTTTTTTTTGCACTTGCATATACACAATCTATAGTTTGATTACTTTACTGTAGTGACTTACTAGAGAAGAGACCTTAGCTGTTATATTACTGTAAAATCTCTTTGGGGGTGGTTTTCTGCTGCAACTATTTTGAAATAGATGAGAAAGGAAATTATTACCTCTACAGCACAGTTCATCACTTAGGTCTCCACAGTCATTGATTCCATCACAGGTTTTATGCAGGGAAATGCACTTCTTGTTAACACACTGAAACTCATCATGTGAACAATCTGCGCAGCACAATGAAAATGGACTTAGTGTGGAAATGTCTGTAGGTTTGCAACTGCCCACAAAACTATTCTACTTGTGCATTTTATTCTATCAGCAGTCTGGCCTATCAACAGGAGGCATTGAGGGGCCCAGTAATGTAAATAGGGATTTTTTTTATTGTTTTAATGGCTGCCTCATCAAGCCTTCAATGTGACCACTTGTTTTTTTCCTCCAACTTGCACTAGCCTGGCAAAAGAGAAAGTAATTGCTTCTAGACAAGGGCTAAACCAGAAACAATCCGTTGAAACCTTCTGAAAGCAATGCAAATGATTAAGATGATGGATGTTCCACTCTAGAACTCAGAAAGAGTCTGTAAATGCCTACTCCTGTAGATGTAGGTTTCTTATTTCTCACAAGAAAAATGTAAGATGATTCATAACTCTTCTAACCATCAGCATCTCAAGCAGATGCTTGTCGTTGCCAAGGAAAGCCCTCTACATAGAACAGAAAGCTGTTAGAAGTCAAAACAGAGAATTCATTCCCATTGTGTCAGTGTGAAACAGAGGAGCAAGTCCCAAAACTCCCCAGAAAACAAGAGCACTTCTGCTGTAGTCATTCTTGTCTGGATACAGTGCTACTTGTGTCCTGATTGATCTTCCTCATAGACAAAGCAGTGAGTAGGGGCTTTTCACCTGTCTCCTCACCAGTTAACTGGGAAAGACAAGATTTGTGGGATACAGTATAACTTGGTACCCTTGGAAGGGATGGGGGAACAAACAGACCATGGGTGAAATATAATTACTTTTGGGAAATATCTGTAAAAAAATAATTTAGGACAAGCAGTGATCTTCCAAAATTAAACACTCAAGACTGTCTTGATTTAACACTGACTTGTCTTAAAGTCTGCAAATAAATTATTAAAAAATATGAAAAGGTTTCAGTGGAGGTTTGCTGTGGCAGAGAGTTCAGCGAACTAGATCCTAATTACTTAAAATAAAATGTAAGAACCCCAAATACATATAAAACTAAAAAAAAATAATCTATGAACCTCTGTGATCTTCATGGCACTGGAGGCTAACAAATCCCTCATTATTATCTCTTGATTTCATCTCCATGTGACATTCAGCAAGACTTGTCTCTAGGCCCCGGCAAATTATTTTCAAACAGTGCAACTCATTTAAAGTAGATCCTGTGATGCTGGAATGAGCTTTGTAATATTCAGCACCTCTGTGAAGATATAAATAACAAATTACATTGTATCACAATGGATTCTCCACTGCTTTTATTTAGAATTTGTGTGATTTTCTTCAGTGTTAAAGAAACTTGGTCATAGCTAAGAAAAACATCAGACTTCCCATGGAATCGTCTAGGGGTAAGTAGAAGATGTTTACTCTGGAAGAAAACGTAAAACAAAGTGCTGGTTTTTGCAGTTTGCTGCACAGAACTGCCCCTAAATCCATATGTAGCTCTATGATAGGCACTGTGTATCACAAGGGATAGAAAAGTCTCCTCATGTGGCAGAATTTATAAGCTCAGCTCTCTGTCCCTGTGAAGACACAGGTGAGCTATAATTTGGAAACCATCCTGCATGGGATGTCATCAAAACTAATGCATAGTTAGGAAGTCCAGTCCACTGCAAGGCTGGGATTAATAATTTTCTCCTTTTCAGTTTCACCCGAGTGGAATCCTCCTAACAGTGTATGTGTCCCTTGCCTTAAAGACAGGTGGAACAAATAACTAATCAGTAGAGGGACTTGAAGTGGGACCAAAGGGCTGAATGCTCTGTCCCAGGACAAACCCTTCTCTGCTATCTAAAGTGGTACTGATCAGGGCTAGAAAATACTTGCTTCTCACCTAGAAGGGACAATTTTATGGCACTCTAGTATCATTTTTAGTCTTCAGGTAATGTTGGGGAGGCAGCCCTTCCTAAGTTAAGTTAGTCATATATGTGTAAAATTATTAGGTACAAGATATAGAGTTGACTCTTGTTGAGGAGCTGAATGTGCAGTTCAGTTCATCAGTGCAGTGGCAGGAAAAAGAACAAGCTGTGTGTGGCTTCAGCCATCGCTGGGGCCAAAGTGAGCAATGGCAGTGGGGGCAAAGAATGTGTTCTGGTTTGTGTTAGCCTGGCTGGTGCAAGTGGAAAACAGAGCTGTACCCTGTTGTCAGCTACTGTAGGGAACTTTTCTCTGCATAGTGACAGGTTATTACTCAGGGCTCCTTGGGGATGGTCCATCTATGTGCTTTCCCTTACACGGCCCCAAATGAAAAACTGCATTGGTCTTCAGCTTTATTTTAAAAGCAAAACAATTATGGTTTGCATAGTTGTAATCTGTAATGGAACACAAATCTATGCCTTGGCTTTCACTCTCATGGGCCAGTTTAAGAAGCATTATCAGAATATTGTAGCCAATGCATTGTTCATGATTTTACTGTCTTAAGCGTTGGCTGACTGTGAGTAACACTTACGAAAGCATCCCTACTTTTTCAGATCCCTTGCAGGTATCCAGAGACAAATTCCCCAGACTTACGATTCAAAGCCAAGATTCCTGCAAACCACATTTGCTTCATTCATAGTCCACTCACTATCACATACAAAAACTTCATTTTTTTGATTCACAGGTTTCACACGAAGCAAACTTGAATTTCTGTGGTCCAGAGAGATTGAAAACCTGTCTAAAAAAAATTTAAATTAAAAAATCCCCAAGTAAATGACTAAGTGACATTAAGGAAAAGGAGGTGTTAATACCTTCAGGGTTGCATTTTCCCTTGTGCAGAAACTTAGCTTCTGGACGTTGACACTCATAGCTCTTTAGGTGACAATAAGTATGGAAGAACTTTCCATTGGTAGAACAAACTGAAGAGCCATTCTTTGGGCACTGGTAGGGAAGTTTGCAAAGGCATTTTCCCTCCACGCATCGTTCCCATGGGTGACAAAAAACTTTCTCACAGGACTTGTGTGTGTATTGGTTGCTTAAGCATTCTCCTATGAGGTACCTGTCTTGCTCAGCCGGCTGGGTAGGCTCAACCTGCTCAAACTGTTTTTCTTCAGCACTAGATGCTGCATTCTGCAAGGCACAAAATAATTAAAAAAGGGGGAAGTAAGAGTTGGAACTGCACCAAGAGTTCTGCAGATCCCTTTACTGACCTTAACGTGTGTTCATTTGTAAGCCTTTTCCTGTCTTATAAGCACAAAGGTGCTAAATATCACTTAAGGTGTTTATTCTATTGCCTTTGGCCACCACGTTACTGGTCTCCCACAAACTTTATACTTTAACCCTGCAGAGCAGGCAATAAACAGTTTAGACAATAAATGGTTTGTAATATCACACCAATGGGATTGTAAGCAAATCAAAACATAAGGGAACTTAAATGCCATGAAAATAAAAAAATAGCAACTTGGGTTATTTTCCTTTTTCTATTGGCTTGGTTCACCTTGGCCTTAAATATCACCTGCAAATATCTGTGAACTACTCAGAAGCATATAATCCAAAATTGATTTGTTTCATCCTGTGACTGCTGAAGCAACAAGTGTCTGAAAGAAATTTGAAAATTAAGTGCTCCTCTTTACTGTTTCTTTTCCTGTATCTTGCACAGCAGTGTGGGTGCTGGTCAGCACTGGACAGTGAGTACAAGTTCTGCCCCTCTGCCTGACTGCTTCTGCGCGAGTGACTCTGCACCTGCATTCGTGCAGCTTCATTGCTGGCTGAGTGCTGTTGCTATGGGTAGGAAGAATGTTGAAACATGAAAAGTAGATATGGATAGACTTTACATAAGAATGGGAGAGAAAAGTTAGTCCTCAAATATAAGTTATCTATCTGCTTTGGCCGTGTTGAATGAATCAATAGAGCTGATTTTTAAGTTCTTGTGAAGAAATCTTGCCATAGTGGTCAGTGAGGATGCGCTCTGGGCAGAATTTAATCCAAGCAGCCCCCTTTTAATAGTTCTATAACCTTACTAAATTCTTCCTGCTGTTCTCATGTCACCAGAATCCAAACCATGAGACAGATCTGGCTTGACAGAACTCCCATACTGTACTGTAAAGTACACTTCTCCTGAAAAAAAAAAATTATCTAAGAGTTTCTCTTGAAGCCTCAGGGTGTGCTGAAGGCTCAGCCCAGGTGGGCTTTCTAGGAGAAAAGTTGTTTAGTCTGTCAGAAGTCATGCAGCAAACCCTAAGGCAGTAGGATATACTATGCTGTCACATTAGAAGACTGTAATCTCATTTCTCAAAAAAGGGGCAGGGGGCAGGGAAAATTTTGGCTCCTTTCTGTGGTCAACTGATGCTTACGAATTTGGTTTAGGATAGGATGAGGATTAAAATCTCTTACAGAAGCCTGTTATCATAAACCTCAGAATCCATACATGAAGGAGAAACAGCAAACTTCAAGCGTTCAAGCTGGGCTAAAACAAATGGATGAAACACAAATACCACGAAAGGAGGCTTAAAATAATAAACTGGTTTTTGCTTTTAAAGAAATAAGCCGCTTTTTAGCTGTTGTTTAAAATAATAAATTACTGTTACCACAATAAGATAAATTCTTACCTCTGATCCACAAAAACAAAAGAGAGACAAGAAAACCAAGAAAACTGGGACCACTTGCATGATGAAATTTTATTTCTCTTTGTAGACAAATTCCACTGGCTGGCATTCTTTTGAATGTCAGTTGTTAGGTTTGTGTTTAATTTTTAACCATTAGCAAAATATTTTAAAGTGTCTTTAGAAATAAAGTACAGGAGCTTCAACTATTACCTGATAAATCTGATCTCTCCAAAAGGATCCTGCCCCATCTTTACTGGTTTCACTGTAAGTTTGAGATGAGATAACAAAAGTATAGCCCTTCAAGTAAATGATTAAAAGGAAGCACTTACTAAGGATACATGTTTCCTTTCTTTTGTCAGTGGATACTGATCTTATCATCACACTGGTTCTCCTGATTGTGGGTGTTCATCTTTGCCAGATTACTGTGGTTTTATATAAAACCTTTGCCTTCACACGAGGGACATTGAGGTCCTTGAATGTGTTCAGAGAAGGGCAATCGGTCTGGTGAAGGGTCTGGAGGGCAAATCTTACAAGTAGCAGCTGAGGGAACTGGGATTGTTTAGTCTGGAGGAGACCAAGGGGGGACATTGCTGTCTGTAATTTTCTGAAAGGAGGTTATTTATAGAGAGGTGGGTGATGGTCTCTTCTGCCAAGTGACAGGTAATAGGACAAGGGGAAATGGCCTGAAGCTGTTCCAGGGCAGGTTCAGATTAGATGTTGGGAATAAATTCCTCACAGAAAGAGCTGTTGGGATGTGGTACAGGCAGCCTAGGGAGGTGGTTGGGTCACCATCCTGGATGTATATTTAAAAGACAAGTAGATGAGATGCTCAGGGATATGGTTTAGGAGAGAACGGGTACGATTGGACTCGATGGTCTTAAATGTCTTTTCCAACCTAGTCATTGTGTGATTCTGTGATACATAAGGAGAGACAAAGCAGCCCTTATACCCGTGTAACGCCTGTTGCGCACTTGGCTGTATTACAAGCTCGTATTACGCAACTCGTGTAGTGACTCTTAAAGTGCTGAATGACCCATCCCAAGGTCGGCTTCTAGCCACACTTCAGCGCGGGCAGCAGGCCCGGACCAGCCCCTCCTTCTTAACAGAGCGGGCGGGCAGAAGCCGCTCGCCCGGCCGGTACCGCCGAGCCCTAGGCTGCAGCCATGGCGGCTGCCGGCACCCGTCCGCGGGGAGGAGACCGCGGCAGCGCCCGGGGCCGTTGGGGCGCAAGCTCCAGGCGCTGGACCAGACCGGACCGGACCGTGCTGGGGGTGGGAAGCCTGCCCCATTGTAAAGCGTCTCTGAGCGCCACGGCTCAGCCGGACTTGTGAGCCAAGCGGGCGGCATCCCAAAACCGCTCCCTGGGGTCGCTTAGGCGTCCCGGCCAGATGATTTGCTTTGGAGTCCTTTTGCGACAGCGTCGGTCGAGGTGCCGGTTCGTTTACGGCAGGCAGCCTGCTTTCCGGCTGCGTGGGTGGTTTCCCCGAGACTGCGCGTTGCTGGTTGGAGCGTGTGGTGCCGGTGAGGACGGTGTGCGCGTGGAGGTACGGCTCGAGCCCTGTGAGGGGGGGTGCGCCGTTAGTGGGCGCAGGGACCCCTCCACGCTCTGCACGGGGATCCTCCTGCCTCGGCGGCACGCCGCGCCTCATGGGCCCTGTGGGGTACCCGGGCAAGGCCGGCTGTGGGGCGGGAGCGTTGTGCCGCTCGTTCGGGGTTCAGGTTCGGCCCCCTTGTGTGTGCGGGTGGAAAACGTGTTGCCTGCCGCTGCTTGGGTTTGGTCGCGTTTCATAGGTGGGTGGTGCAAGGGATGACATGAGGTGCAACAGTCCGTGTTCTCAGTGAGGACTGATGCCCCAACCCTGGAGGTGTTCAAGGCCAGGTTGGATGGAGCCCTGGGCAACCTTGTCGTGATCCAGGCCTGGAGGTTGGTGGCCCTGCCTGTGGAAGGGCGGTTGGAACTCGATGGTCCTTGAGATTCCTTTGAACCCAGACAATGCTGTGACTGAAACAATTAATGGTTACAAACAACACCCCCAGGAAACTTAAATTTGTATAGCAAATCAAATGTGAAATACCTTTTCTGCTTGAAACAACTGTTTTTTGTCCACAGTCTAGGAGATAGTAGAGAATGTCTTTCCGTGGAAGAGGAGGTGGCTTCAGTCGTGGAGGAGGTGGCTTCAATCGTGGAGGAGGTGGCGGTGACAGAGGTGGCTACAATCGTGGTGGACGAGGTGGCTTTGGACGAGGAGGTGGACGAGGAGGCTTCAACAGGGGTGGATATGACCAAGGACCTCCAGAAAGGGTAGTTTGTAAGTTACATGAAGAGATTATACTTACTTAATTAGGCATTGACTGCTCCAATTCGTAAGCTTGTTTGTTCTTTATTTCAGTATTGGGAGAGTTCATGCATCCATGCGAAGATGACATTGTTTGTAAATGTAAAACAGAAGAGAACAAGGTGCCTTATTTTAATGCCCCAGTGTACTTGGATAATAAGGAACAGATTGGCAAAGTGGATGAAATCTTCGGACAGCTGAGAGACTTTGTATCCTTCAAAATATGTATGATGTGTATTATTATTAATGACTGGTTATTAAATGGCATTTCTCGGGGATTTTAAAGTAGTTCAAGACTTGGCTACCAGTTACATGTGAACACTTACCAGTTGTAATTGTTGGTGACAGTAGGTACCTCATTCACGTTAAGTGCCTCATCTAAAAGCTTTTTCAGTGTGACAGAATACCTTATGTCAGGGATATGTTTGCAGTCAGTAACAGTATTGTCAGATGTCTTTAGGATTCATGGTGGTTTGAGATGTTACTTTTTCTAGCTGCTTGACCAAATTTTCTGCTATAGGTTACTCACCTATAACAGAGTGGATCAAATGAATGGGGTATTTTTGTGCATTAGGGGTCCTTGCTCATGCTCCAACTTATTACTTAATTATGAAGGTGAGTTTGTGCTAGGATCTCTTATTGTCTGTTGTCCAGCTTATTACTTAAACTGCCAATGAAATTGTGATTGTGCTAGGGCATCGTCTTGCAAAGCAAGCTTGTTGAGACAGGGGCACTGGGACTGTTCTGTTGTTACTTTCAGATTGACAGAATCCGTGACAAAAGCAGGACAAGTGTGGGAGTAACTCTGTAACGTGGCAGTAAGACTGCATGCATTTTCTTTTCCCACATTAGATGTGAAATAACGGAGAATGTCTGCCACTTCGTTGCAGGATGAGGCTGGGCACGTGGTCAGCCCAGTGGTCCCTGCTGGCTCTTATCTGTCCACTGCCAGGGAGAAGCAGAAGCCGTAGAAGAGTTCTTGAAACATCTACATTGTACCAGACATGCCTTGATGTCACCCTGGGGCTAATGGGATAGTCACTTGCTATACAAATTTGTTTCCTTAGATTTCTTTTTATGCATTGTCCCTATTTGTATGTTGTACCCTAATACATGGAAAGAAAACATTATTTTACCACAAAATACCATATTTGTAACTGTGAAGAAATCCTGAGAAAAATTTAAAATAGTTGCTCCCAGTATTTTAATTGCACCTTTTCGTTTGTGATGAGGATGTTTAGCTTCACTGATAAAATACTAGAGTAGAAAATGTCTGAATGTGTATTTCATAAACTAATGAAACCCACTATTTCTAATATTTTATTCCTGCTGTGTTCCTTAAAGAAGCAAACAGTATTTTTCAGTGAAACTGTCTGAAAACATGAAAGCCTCTTCATTTAAAAAAATGCAAAAGGTTAGCCCATCTCAATAACATAATTCCACTCTGTCATCAGTTAGGTAAATTTATGCTATGTGGTCAGATAATAAAAGTTTAACAAGTTTTTATTAACTTTAAAAGCTAACTGTTCTTTCTAAACATAAGTATTAATTTCATTTTGCTTTCTATTTTTGTATCTGTCATGTTCTTCCTTCTCCCTGACCTGCAAAAAAAAGATGTAACAAATGAAACTCGTGTAAATATCCTCTATACTTTAATTTACTATATAACTTTATAACACTGCAGTTTATGTCTTGCATGCTTTGTTTATTTGACTATTTGCAGAGGACGATTTGACATGAAGATCTAAGACCAAATTGGTTTTATTTGTAAAGGGAGTTATTAATGTGCTCTTTAGCTTTGGTGGTTTCAGAGCCTAATGGAACTTTCTTCTTACAGTTTTACATTGATCCAGCAAAGCTGCTACCTCTTCAGAGATTTTTGCCAAGGCCACCTGGAGAAAAAGGTGCTCCCAGGGGAGGTGGTAGAGGAGGACGTGGCGGTGGACGTGGAGGAGGAAGAGGTGGTGGTAGAGGTAAGATCCCAGGAATGGACGCTGCGTAATGTTAGGACATTTTTTAGTGGAGGGAGTGT
>VXBZ01011695.1:134507-361687 GCA_013399135.1 Heliornis fulica | reverse complement strand
GTTTGGTTTTTTTTTTTGTTTTTTTACTGCATTTGAGTAGTTGACTATCAGCTTTTGCAAAGAAAAATGTTATGCATGTTTCTGATAGTGACTCAGTGGAAGAGAGTGGTATCTTTCCACTGGGAAGACCTAGGCTTCCTTAGTGTGGTGGGTTGACCCTGTCTGGAGGCCAGATGACCCCCAAAGCCATGCAGTCACCCCCCACCCCTTCTCAGCTAGACAGGGGAGAAAATAAATAATGAGAAGCTTACAGATTTAGGTAAGGACAGAGAGAGATCATTCAGCAGTAAACATCCTGGGCAAAATAGACTCAACACACAATAAAACGCATCTAATTTATTACCCATTCAAAACAGAGTCAGATAATGAGAAATAAAACCAAATCTTAAAATACTTCCCCCCCACCCCTCCCTTCTTCCTGGGCTCAATTTTACTCCTGATTTCTCCCCCTCTTCTCTGAGCAGCACAGGAGGAGACAGGGAATGGGGATTTTATTCAGTTCATCATGAGTTGTCTCTGCTGGTCCTTCCTTCCTAGAGGGAGGATGCCTCACATGCTGGAGCAGGGTCCCACTCACAGCAGACAATCCTCCACAAACTTCACCAATACGAGTCCTTTCCCATGGGGGCTTCAGTTCTTCATCAACTGCCCCATTGTGGTTTCCGTGGTGTTCAGACCTTCAGGACTAGACTGCTCCAGCCTGGTGCCCCATAGAGTCACAAGTTACCCCTAGAAAACCTTCTCTGGCATAGACCCTAGTCTCCATAGGCCGCAGGTCCTGCCAGGAGCTTGCTCCAGCACAGGTTTCCCACCAAGTCACAGTGTCCTTCATGTGTCTCCACATGCTCCAGTGTGGAGTCCTCCATGGGCTGTGGGTAGGATCTCTGCTCTCACATCATTTTCTGTGGGCTGCAGGGGAACAGTCTGCTTCAGCATGGTCTTCTCCAGCAGCTGCAGGGGAATCTGCTCCAGTACCTGGAGCACCTCCTCCCCCTCCTTCTTTACTGACCTTGGTGTCTGCAAAGTTTTTCACATCTTCTCACTCCTTGGGCAACAAAAATCTGTGGGTTGTGGTTTTTGTTTTTCCCTTCTAAAATATGTTATCCCAGAGGTGCTACTATCGTCATCAATTGGCTTGGCCTTGGTCAGTGGCAGGTCTGTCCTCGAGGCAGCTGGTAACTGGAATCACAGAGTCACAGAATCACAGAACGTTAGGAGTTGGAAGGGACCTCGAAAGATCATCAAGTCCACCCCCACCCCGTCCAAGCAGGATCATCTAGATTAAATCTCACAGGAACATGTCCAGATTGGTCTTGAATGACCTAAAGCCACCCCTGCAGCCCTTTCCCCCAGCTCCCCCACAACCTTGCCACACAAACCCAAAACACATAGCCAGCTAAGCTAGCTCCAAAACACAGGGAGGAGAGCACAGTGGTTTACAGCAACAGAAAGCATAGCCATTAAGAAAACTCATGTTTGTAGATAGTAAACACTGGGAGCTGTCAGAGAAAGCTGTATTTTTTAGTACATTCTAACAGCCTAGTTTAGATTAAATGGTTGAAATTCACTGTTTGAGAGAGGGTTGAATGACCTGGTAGATCTCAGCCCTTGCTTTTTGAACATCTGCAATGTACTCCTCAATTAAAGCTGAAAGTTATTTTTTTAATTACATTGCAGTTTCTTGCCTCTTCTCCCTAGCCTTCTCCCCCTTTGCAGTGAGGCACAAATGTTTCAGAGTGTTTTGTTGTGTTACTTTTAATGTTCTATTGAGTTGTAATTAATAATTAATAGTTGTATTTAATATTTTGCTCTATGAAAGAAGTTTATTGTGGAAATCTCTTAAGGGTCAAACATTTTGTATGTCATATATCAGTTATTAAATAATATCTAAAAAGTTGCAAATGGTCCCTAGAAGTAAGCTGTTGTGCTTAGCAAAGACTGTGTATTCTTTTTGTATTACACTCCTGAAAATGTAATTTATTTCTTACGTTTAGGAGGATTTGGAGGAGGAAGAGGTGGAGGAAGAGGAGGAGGATTCAGAGGAGGAAGAGGAGGAGGAGGATTCAGAGGAGGAAGAGGTGGTGGAGGAGGAGGCTTTCGGGGTGAGTGTACTGTTTTTTACATTACAGTAGTAAGAATGGCTTCTAGTTTCTAAATCTTTTAAATACTAAACAGAATACTGTATTTTTTTAATCTCTTGCTAGATGTTTGTAGTTTTAGGCAGAAAGTGTCTCTACATCACAGTAGTTAGCTTAAACTGAAGCACGGTATTCTACATTTTTTATGCTTGTGTAGAACTGCTAGATTTTTGCTTTCATCTATGAGAATAGACAATGATGATAAATTATTTTATTCTGTCAACTCATTTAGTGTTATGTATATAATTTACTGGCTTTAAATGCATCTAAGATGTGAATTTTGGTCTACTTTTCTTCCCTCTTAAAATAGGAAGAGGACATTAAAAATGGAGCCACGAGTACCTCCCTGTTCTCTTACTGTATCATCTCTGGAAGTGAAGAACAAGGAGAAGGACCTGAAAAGTTCTTTTTGTAAAGAACTGTAAAATGACAATTATTTTTATACAGAATGGCTGTTGATCAACACACAAGAAAAACGTAACCTGAGATGAAGAACAGAAGATTGCTCAGAACAGACTTGAACTTTTTTAACTAAGCAAGGATCCAGTATTTTTTTTATACTGTTTCTGACAAGTGATGTAGTCAATGCTTGACTTCATGTTGGAAGTTTGGAGTGAACGATCAGTTGAAATGTTTTTTCAAAAAGCCTTACAGGTTCGCTGCATGCACACTTGTCAGGATGAACCTGTTACTTGTGTGTGACTGATCTCGAGTTCTCATCCTCTTTTTATAACAAATTTACTGGGTTGCAGACTTGCTGTTTAAACAACCTTTGTGAACCGTTTTTTTACAAACTAAACATAAAAATTGTATGGTTATAGAAATTGTTTTATACATAATGATTTATAAAAGGAAAGGAAGATAGCAAAGGATGTTTTGTCGATTTTTCTGTATAAATCCCAATGAAAGCCAAAGGCATTAAAACACATCCTTAGAAGCTGCTATATAATTAGCAAGAAAGGTTAGAGTTGCTGAGGGTTTATAACTTCTCCTCACCTTCCCTTTAGCCTGTTACTCATGACGTGTTGATGCTCAAACAGGAAGTTGTGTGGTGCTCTTAGCATACCTAGAACTGAGTGGGTAGCCCATCATCCAGCTCCTCTGCACATGGTGCTTTCAGTTACATATTTCTTAAAGGCACAAAAGAATCAGTGCGAGTCTTTTTTTTTTTTCCTCTCTAGTTGGATTCATTATGAGAATTATTGAAAAACAACTCTTCAGGATGGAGAACAGAATATGTCTCTTCTCTTTAACTTTGGAAATAAGAATATGAAAGTCGAATCTCTCTGAATTTCATCTGGAGACAGGAGCCCATTCACATACTCTCATACCAGCCAGCAGCTTTGGGGATCTGTAGACTAATCCACACAAAAGTACTTTCAACATCTTTGTCAGTGTAAAAAGAGGAATTTATTGTACTGTTACACTTTTTAAATTAATGAATGCAGTCACAGGCAAATGAGTTATGTTACCCTCCTGCTTGACAGAAAGAAATAGGTGATTTGTTGGCACCAGGATTGGACGGTTATCTGGCCGTTTTAACAAACCTGATTGTTGGTTTGAATAGTCTCTGCACCAAAACTAGAAACAAGGTTCAAGAACTTAATTAAGTCTGAAGAGATGTAGCACAGGATAATAACTTAAAAATGTTCTTCCGTTTAAAAAAAACAAACCCCAAAACATTGGAATTTTTGCTAGATCTGCTTTTATGAGAAGAAACTGAGCCTGCTGTTCAGCCACAGCACAAACAGGTATTGAGGGATGCTGATTATTTTCCTGGTATAGCTGCAGACTGGCACTTCATCAAGGTCAGTTAAATCCAGACCTCTGAAAATGTTAGACTGAGTTGCTGTGCTTTGCTAGACCTAAGTGGCTTAGGGCTCTCAAGGCCTTGAAGAATTGTCCTGTATTAGTCAGAGTCCTGTGCCAATCATTGCAGCTCTGGCATGGCACAGTGCAATTGAAACAATACCAGTGATGCTGGAATTGTCATTCCTTTTGTAATTGCATACTTCTCTGATGCTTCAGTAGCTAGTTGTGCATAGCTGGTTTAGATCTTATTCTTCCAGCTTTGGAAGACTAAGGCAACACAGTCCTCTCTCCAAAGGTCATGCTTTGTGTTGCTGTTCTCACTGCATGCAAAGGACAGATTTTTCCAGGATACCAGAAGGCTGCGATGCCATCACCTTTAAATTCCGTGATGTGACAGCTGATGCTTCAGTTGCATGAAGTACCATCTTGCAGCTTGGGACACATGCAATGTGTATGCTCTGCATCTCACAGCAGGTGGAGCAGTGAGTCAGCCTGAAGCTATTACAAGGCAGAAGCAAAGAATTAGCGAGGGGGTGTAGGGGTTAAATAAATTCTATCTGTTGCAGCTTTAGAGGGGAAAATTGTCCTCTTCATTATAAGGAATTGGATTGGACTCCAGCCCAAATGTGCATGAGGAGCACGATGGCATGCTCTTCATGGACAAACAGCACTGGGTTGGAGTAACAGGAACATCCAGAGAAAATAGATAATCTCAGATCTTTGTGTTCTAGGCTGTACAAGTGCTGATGGAAGAACATCCTTAGTTACTGGGTGTGCAGTGAGCTGCCATAAGTGGAATCAGTGTCTGGACTTGTCTCCATGTCTGTGTGTAGTGATCCTCTGCTGCTTTATTTTTTGCCTTTTTCTTTTTTTTTTTTTTTTTTTGTGTGCCTTTCTTACCTCTTCTGGGGAAGGATGGTGTTTGGTTGTGAAGGCCTATCCAGTACTTGTTCTGCCTCATCTTCAATGCACCACAGCATGACCCTGCACTCCTAATGACAGTAATTGCTAACTGTAATACGTGAAAACTCAGTGTCTTAAAAGTAATCAACATAAGTTGCTTGCAGTGTAATGCTGTGATGAACTAAAATACAGGTTCTCTAATATTATATGACATCTTCCTCACTGTCTTAAACTTCTTATTCAGATCCTATCTGTGATTGTGCTGCTGTTCTGACCCTATTAAGCAAAGGGTTTGAGTTTTACATATATGCTTACAGATATCCTGGGGATTTCTGCAGAGGATAGGAAAGGTGGGCTCACCAGCACCTTGACAGAAATAAGTATGTTGGCAGAAATGGGAAGCTTCAGGTAGCTGCAGTGTGGGGTAAAATAGTCACAGGAAAGGATGATTCAATAGAGCTTACAGATTTGCTATGTTACTTGGAAAGAGATCTGATGAATGCAGAAAAAACAGAGGTGTTTTAATGTATGTCTGCAGCACTGGCTGTTGTGGTATAGAAAAGATTCTCTAGCACTGGCATGAAGTTATGGACATTTGCCTGAAGTAGTGCTGGATGGTCACATACATACTGGTACAAAGATATTTGCAGTTATGGGAAGCATTGTCACAGCAAGAAACAGTGTTGTCTTTAAAAAACTCAACATAGCTATATACACTAAGTATGGCAAGTGAAAAGCTTTGTGGAGTCACAAGATTTTCAGGGTGTTTTCTTCAGTCAGCCATAAATAGCTCAGGAGTCAAATCGTTCTAATCAACAGTTTAAATCTAGTAAAAATCTCAGTAATGGAGAAAAAAACACTATGAATTTGTTTTCCATTGGGTTTGAACTATGTGAGTTTGTGGAAAGGTTTAAGGAAAGTTCTGCCTTTCAGAGTCCTCTCATGGAGATGTGCTTGATAAGTGTAGGAGGAGTTGGTTTGGGTTTTTAGTGCAGTTAATACTGAAAATAGGAAAGTTTGCTATAGGTGGGTTTTTTGGTTTTTGGGGTTTTTTTTTAATACAAATGGTAATTTCATTGCTTCTGGATTGACACATACCTTCCATAAAAGCGAATGCAACTTGCTAAACTCTGTAAGGAGTAGAGATACTTATATCTCTATATCTCTAACCCATATCTCTAGAGATCCTCACAAATTGAAAGATGGACTTTAATAGAAATTGAATTTTGTTGCAACTGATCTGACATAAGTGAGAAAGAAAAGCATCGATTCAGGTTACACAGTGCCCCTCTGACACTGGTAATACTATCTGCTATTGGAGGAATAAAACCAGTATGAGGATTTAGATTTTTTTTTTAATGCCAGTATTAGAAAGCAATATGATAAGCCATACATTTTTTGGCTGAGGAACTGTTGTTCTAACTTTCTGGACTATTTGTATACTTTAACTCATTGCTTTATCTTTTTGGCTTGCTTTATGAACTGCAGTGTTCAAGAAAAATTAGGTTAATGGTAAGTAATGTCTGCCATTAATTGTACCTTTTTTCTCTTGATTCTTCTTGGTGTAAAATTAAAATTTCAGAGGATACTGAGACAACGGGTTGTCACATAGGATGGATTGCATATATTAGAAGTTTGTGTTTTAACCAAATATATATAAAATCTGTATCGTCTCATTAACAGCTACTCTAAATCTGGAATCATATCTGAACAAAAACAGCAATGCTTTGCTTTTCTGCGACATTCGGCATTGCAGGGGCTGACTCCTGTGGAAGCTGCGAGATGTGAGATGCTTTTGAAAATCTTGCCGAAGTTTCAGGGAGGAAAGTAAAGATATCAAATTATCACCGTGCTTTTATCTTTTTTGAGGCAGGATGATGGGGCTCTAGGGAAGTGGCTTTCCTGCCAAAACAGATCGTCTTTCCTTTAGGAACCCTCCCACCCTGTTCCTGCCCTAATCCTCTTCAGTCAAGTAAATTACTGTAATGACACATGTACCCTGAGAACTGTGAATCTACATCTGTGACATTAAAGAATGTGTTTCCTGGTAGAACTGTGATGCATGATCATCTGTATAATGATGACTAAATGTCACAATGGCCCAAGTTTTCTATCAAAATTTTCATACCTTTGGATTCAAATGAATGAAAGATGCAGGATATCTGTTTTGGAAAGTGAGGAGTGTGAAGAAATGCTGTATGAGTGTCTTGCAGGTTAGAGGGGAGCAAGCTCTTCAGGTATGCTTCCTTTCTATGGTATGGCTATCTTCCTCAATACTGCCTGTGTCAGAAGAGAGAGCTCTAGCCCAGAAGCCTCTTGGAGCTGCCTGTGAGTCACATACGACTGAGGAAACACTGGTTGCTCATCTTTGACTTTTTTATACCCAGTCAAAACCTGTATGAAGAGCTTCTGCTGCTCAAAGCTTTGGAATATGCCTAATAATTTTCCACCCAGTAACATACTCAGGAAAATTGGCCCGCAGTGAACTTATGTGTATGTGTTTTGGAGAGGGAGGGTGTTCAGACTTGCAAGGCGTATTCAACAACCATTTTCTGCTGATCAGGCTGTTTTTTCAAATGTAGTGGTTGGGTTTTCTGAAAGTCATGCTTCACTTCAGAAAAACACTGGACCATGTTCTTGTGTCTGTGACACTTTGAGAGCTTAAATCAAACTAAGAATCTTGAAGTGGATCTTTAGGGGTTTGAAGAAATGGACTTTAGTCTAAGTGTACCCTGCATTTTAAAGAAATAGACATTTGTGTCTTCATGCTGTGCTGCAGTTTTGTGTGTTCATTGTGATGATGGGAATTAATTCCAAACCAGGCTGATGACCAACTGACCTGGGCCAACTCTTGTTGAGGTTTCCAAAGCATTGCACAAGAGGTTTGAAGGAAAGTTTTGGGACATGTGACAGTTAATCTCTTTAGCAGTAAGAATGAAGTTTAAGCATGCTGTTGGAAATGTACTCAGCTCTGTGCTGCTCTTTGTTTTAATTAACAATCTCCTGCGTAGATTTGGAGTGTAATGCACTTTAGACCAATTAAATCATGCTTGGAGGCTGTCACCTTTAGTGGGGGGGGTACAACACGGAACTCACCCCCCCTTTTTTTTAAATTGTTTGGTGAGTCTATTGAATAATGAAAGAATTTGCCTGACAGGGTTTTGTAGTGTTTCAACGTGTTGATGAATTATTGCAGAGGATAGACGACAATCTCTTTTGTCCAAAATGCATTGGAATGATTCCTCCAATTCCTCAGAAGGTGACAATGAAGCTCATTCAGCCTTTACACAGACTGAACACAACATAGTTGCAGCTTATTTAATAACAGCAGGTATGGACATTGGCAAGTTGATGTGTAACTTTTTAAAATAGAACCATGGCTCTGAATGCTCGTATAGTACCACTGGTGGTATTTAATTTTGTATTACAGAAATGTCTGACTGCTTTTCTCCATAGCTTACTGACAAGTTAGCAATCAGCAGGCTGAAGTGTGCAGAAACACCTAAATTTTCTGCTCTATATTTGAGGAGAGCATTGTGTCTCAAAAATATATTTTGTTGATATGTAATTATAGGAGAGAGTGAGAATTAATTTCTGCCATCTTGCAAAAGGGATAAAAATAGGGCATAGCTGTCACATCTTGCATTTTTCTGTGATGTGCTCGAAGCTATCTTGAGATTTCTCTTGGGGCACACGTTCATATTAATATATGTGTAGTCTGAGCATGTGAGTGGGTGTCTGTTAGGGGGATGTGAGGGGAAGGGTTGGAATGTGACTTAAAGGGAGGGTCATTAATCAGAGAAGAGCAGACTCCAGTTGCAGCTGTATTTTTCACTGATGACACATGTTAGAAAAAGCATGCTGGAAGGCTTGACATCATGCTCGTTGCCTGTGACTGTAGTGGCTTTTGGCTAAACTCAAATAATTTTTGAATCATTTTTATTTTTTCTTTTCCTTGAAAACTTTCTCGCTGTTATAACAGCAACTGCTTCAGTAATGTTTTTCTGAAGCATAGTGCTGTAACACTGATCGAATACCAAAGCCTAATGTGTTTAAAAATAGGCCTTCTGTATCTTTATTATGGAAAGCTAAATCAGATTATAAATAATTCATTCATATGCCGTACCATACATTTTCCATGTTATCATTAGCTTTTAAACTACTTTAAAATATTAGTGTGTATATATAGCATAGTGTTTATACACAATAGTATTGCTGACGGTCACGTTATTTATCCTGTCTGTTTGAAGCAGTAAGTATAAAATTGCTGTTCTAGTAAAAAGATATTTTTGAATATGAAGATAATAATGTATTACAAGTTTTTTAGAAGTTGGTAGAACTACACAGATTGGATGACTTGTTAAGAAACTGTAGAGATAGATTATGTCCCAGTGTTGGAAGACTAGACACACTCTGCAGTACTACCACTTTATTTCAGGCATTTGGATCTACTAGTTACTGCAAATATTTATGATATTTGCTATATTTTAATTAAAATAGATTACATTGTATGTCTCAAGGTGTTCTTTTCAGATATTTTGACCACCTGGTGTTGAGAAATCAAAGCTATCATCCATGATCAATTAGATTAACCAGAATGAATCCGATAAATCTGGCATGGAAATTAAATGGGGAAGGGGGAGGGGGTGGGTGGGGGCGTGTCTTGTTCGATTTTTACTTTGTGGTTAGTTTGTGTGAGGTCTTTTTTTCTTATTATAATTGGAGGAGTCTAGTAAATCTTTCAGCTGTAACTCAGACTTTCTTAATGAGGAATGTTTTTGACAGTCAGGTCTATAACATCTTTGAAAGCATGATTGATTGCTCTGCAAATGCCTTACCATCACAAACCTCACATCTGTAATATTTAAGCTGCCTTCATAGGCAGATGTCTAAGAACAGGAATAAAGTACAATGTTGATCGCTATGGTGCTTTTTAAAAGGTTTGAATGCAAATACTTGCTTTGCTTTCTGAGAAGAAAGTCATTGATAAGTATTGCTGTCTACAGTGGTCAGTGTGGTCATCCCCTGACAATTTCAGGTTACTGAAAGTGTTGGGCTTGGTCTGCACTCCCTACCCTCTAAAAAAACAGGTTCTGTTTAACTGCTGCTTGGAGAAACTTTGGTCTTCTACTTGATCTGATTCTCAGAAACAGGGAAGAGGGCGTTTCTTGAATTGGCGTGTTTTTTCACACTGATCAAGATGGAATCCATATTATTTCTTATATTTTGCTCCCTTGAACATTTTTTCTCTATTATTAATTTGGTTTAGTTCTGCTGAAATTTTTGATGAATACAGGTTTAGCAATTTCCAGTTTCACTTCTCTGGTTTGGCTTATTGTGTTGGGGATGTTTGTGTCTCCCCAGTATCATTTAAATATTGGGCTCAGATGCACTAAATTTAGCTATGTCTGTCAGGATCCTTCCTTCACCCTGAGGGTATGAGTTTACAATCCTGTTTTATTTCTGATTTCATTCTTGGTAGCTGTAGTATGTGTTTAAGCACACCTTGTAAGAAGGCTGTGATGTTTTATAAACAAGTAATTCTATTTTGCTTCCTATCTCCCAAGAGATGACATACTACCTGTCAATGGGAGACCTGACAGAGCTGGCATGAGATAGCTTCTACTATGGTGTTGGTTTCCACTTGGATCCCCAGCTCCCTTCTTTGGTTCATTTTAAGCAGTCATGTTAACACAGTATCATTCTTGAAATGTGTGAATGTATGAACATGATAACTGGTGGGATCTATGTAGCTATGCACCTCCAACATCATCTTTATTGTAGTTTTCATGTATTAAGCAGGAGACTTGCAGCTGAGAACAGACGTGGTTGGTGGTTTTCAAAGGAGAATAGAAAGAGATATAGCCAAGGATTAATTTTATTTTATTTTAAAAATACAGAATCTGTAGAGAGTTCATGTAATGGAGAAGATTAGTACTGATTAGTAAAATGTTGCAGTAAAACTCCTTGTATGATTTATAGGCATAATAAAAAAGATACCAATTTACATAATTGAAATGGAGAAACTCCCTTCAAGAGCTGAAGAACTGGTGTTGTCCCTAGTGTCCGTTATCTGAAGTATCTTTTTGTTTTGTTTTGGTTGTTTTTTTATGTACATTATTATGATTACACTGGCTTCTGCCTTTTTTCTTATCTGTCACGGTATTAACACAGCTCTTGCTGAACATAGTATTTCAGAAGGAAATTCTGATGTTTATTTGACCCTAGAAATGTCTGCCTCAGTCTGACACGCTGGGATGTGTGCTGGTATTTGTAAATCTCTGGGTTGCATTCCTGTGGAGAGACAATGATGAAGTCCACAGGACTTTGAAGGAATTTCCGTATTGATATCAGTTGAAGTCTTCAGAACGCAACTGTACAGTTGAAATGCTTGAAACTGATTCTTGGCTTCAGGATTTCTAATCATGTTGTTGTGGCATTATTGTTTGAACTGTGTGCAGTCTGATGATAGAAATTGAGAGATTTTTAGTGATTTTTAACTCTGTGCTGCATCACTGACAGTGATAGGTAAGGGAACATTGTAGAATATTTGAAAAATTATTGCACCTTCCACAGAGGCATGCCAGCAAAAACTAAGCTCTGTGTGTCAGGTTTTTGGTGGGGCCAGTAAAGGAGCAGAAATCAGTGAGGGTGATGGGTTGCCAGGGGACTGGAGCAGGATGGGCAGTGACTATGAAAGAGGATGGGTTTGTTTTATTAAGTCCATGTGCAGTATTGACAGCCATTCACAGAGATTCCTTACAGAACTACTCCTCAGATCTGCGATGATGAAAAAGTAGAATGATTTGTTCCATAGGTAAAACTTTAAAAAAATTTAAATTCCGGGGGATATTTCAATGGATAATGAATTAGTCTCTTATCAAAATAACATTCCACTACATGCTTGTAATTTAAAGTGCCCAGGCTATACAAGTGTTTGTAAGTTTAGGATTTGGTTCTGTGTAACAGCTGTGTCAGACCATGGATGGCTCTTACAAATCCCTGTTATTATTTGCAAGCTATTTTTTTAATTGCTGTGTTTGTTGAACATGTTGGAATTGTCTATTTTATTGATAATGGTGGTGTGTCTTTTTCTGCTGAGGTGCAAGAGGGAATTTTTAACTTTATTAACTGTTCATTAACAGCTTTTATTAATAGCAGGTTAGTAAAAGTCTAGAGGATGGGAGTTTGCTCTAGATATCTGCAACAGGCTAGAGTCTGAACAGAATAAAACCACAACACCCACATCCACACCCCTGCCCAATTTTGTAGGAGTGCCATGTAAAACTCAGTCCAAGACCCATGCAGCAGGATTTGGCTAGGAAGGAGGAATATCTGATCTAGCTAAAGGAGTCCCTGCTTACTGCAGGGGGGTTGCACTAGGTGACCTTGAAAGGTCCCTTCCAACCTAACACATTCTGTGATTCTATTTTAAGAATAGCTGGAGAAAAGGAGGATCTGGAGACTTCAGTACAAGTCACTGGGATCAGAAAAAGCTTGCTGATGCACAGGGTCCCAGAGAGTGTCCTGGACACTTTGGAGAGCATTATTATGTCCAAAGTAAATTTGAGAGGGATTGGACATGAAGAGAAGAGAATGTGCATTTTAGCTGTATTTCTTTATTAAAGCTCTTTGTCTCCTGGCCTTTTCTTGTCTTGCCTAATAATAGACTTCAGACAGAGTTTGAGTCAAACCAGGTAAAAGAGGTTTAAAAATACACAGGTTAGTGAGTCAGGAGCAAGTTCAGTGCACAGCAGGACTTTTACTGTGGCTACAGCTTGTCAGGTGAAGAGCTCTGATGCAGGGCCAGCCGTGACACTGACAGGTTGTGTGGATCTTCAGGCTGTTTGGCAAGCCTTAGAAAATGCTATTTGCAGCTACCTGACACAACTCTGATGCTTGCAGAGAACTGGGACCTCAAGAGCAGAGAAGGGAGTTGGTCTAGCTGGGATAGGGGTAGCCAAGTCAAAACTTCTATATTCCTTTTGCCCAGGATTATTGTCTGAGGGCACAGTGGAAACTCCACTGAGAAAGGAAGGTCTCATGTGGGGGCAGGGAACTTCTGCTAGAACGGGTGCATCATAAGCCCTGCTTTTTGTGCCAGTCATCACCCTGCACTGGAAGACAGCACTGTACTTGGTGGCTGGAGTATTTGAATTGTAAGCCTAGATGCATTTTAATTTCTGCGATTTGGTTTGGCAAAACACTCCCCTTTTGGGTCTTACTAAATCCAAGTGCAAGTTATCTAATTGGAAAAGCTTTTCTCTCCTTTCCATGTGTCTAACATTTGCAAAATTGTGCTTAACTGAAAATAAAACTTGTTTAGGACTTAGATGCTACAATAGGCTGCATTTTATTCTGCATGTATGTTACTGGCTGATGTGCATCTTTGCTAAAGTTTCCCTTTTTCTGTTTCTACAGGAGTGATAAGCATTTTGAGTAACATTGTTGTGTTGGGCATCTTTGTTAAGTACAAAGAGCTTCGGACAGCAACCAACGCAATTATTATCAACTTGGCTTTTACTGATATTGGTGTTAGTGGCATTGGTTACCCCATGTCTGCTGCCTCAGACCTGCATGGGAGCTGGAAATTTGGATATACTGGATGCCAGGTATTGCAATTCAGTCAGAGAGAAAGTTTTGAGTGCTTAAAAGGAAACTGAGAAATAAGAAGCAGCTCTGCTTGATTTTAGCTCTTCCAAGAGAGATGCAAAAGTTGACTCTAGACCTGAACCTGATGCTTTATAATGTCAGAAATTTCTGGATATAGGGTTTGGTGTGACTTTCATTCCAAATTTATATTTATAATCTGAAAACATTAAAATTAAACCTTACATTTATCAACTAGGGATTTTGAAATAGCTTTAAGAAGGTTTAGGAAATGAAATCCATGAATGAAAAAGGTTATATCAGCCCATGATTTACTTGATAGTTAAAAGACTTTGGATGTGGCTATTATTTTGATTATGAACTTGACAGATCTTAATGAGTTCTGCTTGGCAAATACACATACTTTTGAATGGGACTATTAAGATTTCCAAAATGAAGGCCTACAAGGCAATTGGTCTCCTTTAAAGGTGTAACTAGTTTTAATATTTATTTTTTTAAATAGACTGAAAAATCATACTTCCATAGCAGAGGGAGTGCCCTTTGCTCATTGTATACAATGATTTAAATCTATTTTTTTAAAAAGAATGTTGGGCTCAAGTGCCCAAGAAAATTAGTAATGTGAAGCTGCATGCTGATAATGTGACTCAAGGAAAATATTATCAATGCTCTAAGTTTTGGACCTTTATATACTGGATATTTAACAATGTGACATCACTTGGCTGAGAACACAGTTATTTCAAGCTAAAAATTCAGTCACTGTTTGACAGAAAGCCTCACTTTTAACATATTTGTATCTAGACTGACTTGTAGTGGGTTGAAGTTTATGTGAAATCTCATTACTGATGCTTTGGGAGCTAAAATCACTTAAGTAAAGTTCCTGACATCCAAAACTAAATTAATCATGGGAGCTAACATGGCTGAATGTTGTGTGGTTCTATTATAATGTCTGGTAGCATGTGGACTAGCACAGGTCTGGTTTGGGGGTACCAGTGGTAGCACAGCTCTCCAAGTCATCCTTCCTGATCAGGCTGCCCATGGGATGGCTGGGCAGATGCATTTGGAGCAAGTTTGGATTACAGCATATGTCACTCAATGCAGTAGAACTGATACATGTAAAAATGGGGGCAGATGAGGAAAATCAGTGTACTGTATCCATGAAATCAGTGTAGCTCTACAACGGAGAGTGACAATACAAAACCTCACATGTACTAAAGCTGTAACAACTTTTATGAATCAAATGCTCTTCAGGTTTCTTTAACATTTGTTGAAAACATGAATTGAACCCTCCCCAACTTCCAAACTCTTTATCTCTGAATCTCAGTTTACTTACTGAAGCATGGTGTTTGCTTTTAAGACTGCTGTCTTTAGGATTTGTGATGTGTGCACAAACAGGTTGCTTTTGAAATGTTTATTTTTAAATGAACCAGCTCCAAATTGCCTGCATTAAATTAATTCATCCAGTACCTGGTGGAAAAGAACACTGAATGTCAATTCAGCCTGCAGATTTGTTCCTGCACTTTTGAAAGATCTCTCAGAAAGGATGTTTTGTTGTTTGTTTTAATTCCAGATCTACGCTGCCTTAAATATCTTTTTTGGGATGGCAAGTATTGGTTTGCTCACTGTTGTTGCAGTTGATCGTTATCTGACAATCTGCAGGCCTGATATAGGTACTGTACCTATGGTCAAAAATCATTCACCGTCAGGCTTCTATGAAATAAGAGTCTACTTATATTGCTTTCTCATTAATAACTCTAGAATTACAGTACATAATTTAAATTTAGGACATGATCCTACAGTACTTAGTTAATGACATTATCTAGTTCGCTTGGAAGGTACATCTTGTGAAAGTGAAAATTATCTGTTTATAAGTTGTGTTTTCATGGCTGTCTCCAGTCTTTAAACACACCCCTATACAGAAGCACACGAAAAGCCTCTAGCTGTGGGAGGTTTTTACCACTTTCAAGCTGGTGTGAGCCTCTAGTCTTGTGTTAACACCATACAGGATGTTCTCCCTCTCCTCTCCGTTGTAGCCGTACTCTAACAGTTAATTCCTTCCCCTGCAACCATGCAAAGATGTACTCAAGTGCACTCTTGCGTAATGAGCTTTTTTCACATGGGGTTAAGATCAGGTATTGCCTGAATGCTGTGAGTTGGAATGGGTGATGGTATGTAAGTGGCATTAAGGCAGGAAATCTTGAGATGTCGTTCAGCAGTATGGAATGGGTATGCCCCGGTGTTTGGGAGTGCAGGTCTTCAAAAGGATTGGTTTTAACCTTGTAAGTGCTTGCTGGAACCCTTTTATCATTTGTATATAACAGCAGAAAGAAGAAAATATGACAATGGTTTGTGACTGTATGTGTTTGGTCACAGGAAGAAGAATGACTTCTCGAACCTATGCTGCTCTAATCCTTGCTGCTTGGACAAATGCAGTCTTTTGGGCATCCATGCCTACTCTAGGCTGGGCTAGCTACGCTCCGGATCCAACTGGAGCAACTTGCACAGTAAATTGGAGAAAAAATGATGTGTAAGATTGCCCCTCACCTTTTCATTTAAATTGTCTCACTGAAGGCAAATATTTCATTCACCACTATATGTACATAAATTCTTCTTTCTAAAGTATGAAGCCTTATTTATAAAAAATAATTTAAAAACAAAATAATATAGAGCGAGTCTAGGAAAAAAGTACAGATTGAACTGTGCTTGAAAACTGCAAATAGCTGCCAATAAAATAAAGGGAAAGATATTTTTCCTAATTCTTTTAAATCTTCTTGTAAAATTTCATAATCAAATCAAAATATCAAATTCTTAAGTAACTTTTCCTGGATGGCTATTTGTAAGTTAATTTGTTTTGTTTTTCTGTCTTATCAGGTCCTTTGTTTCCTACACAATGAGTGTAATTGCTGTTAATTTTGTTGTGCCCTTAACAGTCATGTTTTACTGTTATTACAATGTTTCCCGGACAATGAAACAATATGCCAGCAGTAACTGCCTGGAGAGCATCAACATAGATTGGTCTGACCAAGTAGATGTGACTAAGGTATGGCAAATGAGGGCATGTTTTCTTTTAAACATGTTCTTTTGTGTTAAAATCTTGTGGCTAAAGGAACCTTATAAGCATTTCTCTTTCCAACATTCCCCTTTTCCCTTTCATACTGACTATTAGCTGAAATTTAGCCTTGGTGAAAACCCTTGGATCAACTTATAATACTAGATTCTTCACTTTTGGCACAATATTCTTTCCAGATGAATAGCTACTTTGAAGTCTGAGAACAATGTGAATTTTCCTTGCCTCTGCCCACTGTCATTGCATAGAAATTTACTTCAGAGGTACAAAAAAAGCCCTAGGAGGACTTTTACTCTTTGTGTCTGCAGTCCTTGGTCTTTCTACTGGATTTAGAGGTGTGTCTGGTCTGAGATGGATTGGTCAGCTCTGACTTGCACTCATGGCCCAGAAGTGAAAGTTCATTTCCAAGCTCCCGAGCTGGGGGATTTTAACCCCTTGTTCTTTTCAGTCTGTTGAGCTTATCTCTTTCTTACAAAAACAGTAGCAAGTGTGTGTTATGGCATAAAATTATATATCCTGACTTGGAAGGTTGACATTCATTTAATGTATAAAAGTCCTTGAGAAAGCTTGAACATCACTACCTCCCTAAATTTTGTGTAAAGATATGATTTACAGCTGGGCATGATTAAAAAAAAAGAGAGAACTTTGACAGAGTGTGTACCTATGTTTTTTAATTACTTGTCAATGCAAACAGAACATTCCTTGGAAAATTTTCTCATTGCTTAGTTCTAAAAAATTATGATTTTACCTAAAAATAATCTGATCATTTTTCTCCTCTGAAGAATGCTTGAAACTGAGGATTCAGTTATAAATTTTGCTCACATTTTTAAAGAAAATGCATTTTCCTGTTTGTTGCAGTTGAAGACACCGGAGTAGGATTTTTGATTTGTTTTGTTCATGTTTGCTTGGTGCTTTTTGAAGGAGAAAAAAAGATTGACACTCTGGAATTTATCATTATCCTTCTTTAGAATTGGACTGATTGGGTTTTTTTGTTTTTTCCCTCCTGTGCACAAGAGAAGCTTTAGATGAAAGGATCCATTCTTTTTATTATTACCGATAGGTATTGTGTTTGTATTTAAATAGGAATTCTCTGTGAAGAGAACCACTGCTTATTTAGTAGTTATGCTAGAACTCTCATACAGAGTATGAGCTTGTTTCTTATTTTTTCATAGTGTAAAGATTGAATAAAAGTATATGTGAACAACTAGTGAATCCTGTACATACAGAGTCCTGCAATTTTTCTTTTGTTTTCTAGTGCTTGGTTTTGTCCTCTTGATTAATTTGAGTTTTCCATTCCTATTTCCATTACTGATTCCTGTTCCTGTCAAGAGCCAGAAAGTCTGTCCTGCTTTCCTTCCTGCTCTCTCAGCACCCCCAGCGTGTTACTGTTCAGTTCTAGCTACAGCATCATGTGTTCTGGGGTGTAAGCCTCAGTGGGCACAGATTGTTCACTCTGGCAGTCAGTCAGAAAAGACAGATGACTTCTCATGTTTCTCCTTTATGCTTGAAGATGGCTATTAGGCACCATTACATCAATAAGACATTTCTGGGTTCCTTGAGTATGCAAACTTAGCCTTTGTGTCCCAGAACATTTACTTTCTTTTATTTAACTGTATCATAGTAAAACATTACGAAGCACTTTTATTAGATTGGTTGTTTGATTTGGATTTTTCTCTCTTTTTGTATTTATTGTTTGTAATAACATCCCAGAGTGACCTTTTTTTTTTCTGTATTCCTTCTATTTGGGATCTCCAGGATGGCAAAAGGAGATTACATTGGAAATTTTATGTGAGTCTCAGGTCTATTTTGAAATGGAATCTGTCATATAGCATTTTATCTTCAGGAAGCAGTTTATCATATTTTCTCTATAAAGGCCACAAAGTATTTCTCTAAAAAGGCCACAAATTTCAGGTTCTTTACACCCAAACAGAAAGCAGAGGGAGTAGTTAGGAAATAGTTAAACAAAGGTGATTTATTTAAAAGTTGGTATCTCCTTTGGCTTTGATGTTGGTTACCTGATCAGTTTTAAATCTAGGATTTTCTTTTCTTAGGGATGGATAGCCATCCTCTGGTGGATTTCAGACTGCAGCTCTTCAGACACGTATTGGTGATAAAAACAATAATATAGCTAATGTGACTTGCAGATTGAAGGAGGGGATTTGTTGATAGTTTGCAGTGTGTTTTAGCTCTGAAGTGGTTGTCATAATTCATGTGTGAAGTTCTCTCTGTCTCTTTAAATGTTGATAGACAGATTTAACATCCTTCCTTGACTGTGAAGGAAGATTGATGTAGTAAAATAACTGCATGCCAAAATAAACGGGAGTATGATGAGTAATTAACTCCCCAAATCAAGATTTCAGTATAACCTGTCAAAATTTGTCAGATGTGCTTGTTTATATGCTGTTATTTGGTTCTGGGTAGCTCTATTTTCACACAGATACATGCATTTTTGAGGTTAGGTTGTGAGGTCTTCAGATAATACCAGTTATGTGTCTGCTCCTCTTGTTTTACAGATGTCTGTTGTGATGATTGTAATGTTCTTGGTGGCATGGTCTCCATATTCTGTTGTGTGTTTATGGTCTTCCTTTGGAGATCCAAAGAAAATTTCTCCTGCAATGGCCATCATAGCTCCTCTATTTGCAAAATCTTCCACGTTCTATAATCCCTGCATTTATGTAATTGCAAACAAAAAGTAAGTGCTAGTAATTTAGTACCATTTTACTTGATGATTTTAGTGTATCATGTAACTACACAATGATCATCTGTAGCATATGACAAACTGATTAGTTAAGAGATCAAAAGATAAGCCACTCTTGATTTACCAAAGGTGATCTTTTGGACAGGAAAGTCTAAAATAAATTGATATTCTGAGTTGGAAGGCACCCATAAGGGTTATGAAGCCCAACTCCTGGCTCCACACAGGACCAGCCAAGTTTGAGCATGTGACTGAGTGCATCGCCCAGATGCTTCTTGAACTCTATCACGCTCAGTGCTGTGACCACTTCCCTGGGAAACCTGTCCCACCACCCTCTCAATAACCTCTTCTTACTGTCAAACCTCCCATGACATGAGAAAAGTTTTTGTAAAACAGTTTTGAAGGTTGTTTCTGGTTTCTCTAAGGCACTTGTAGAATTTATGTTGCAGTAGTAGACTGGTTTCAATGACCATGACCAAAATTTGTATCAGCTCAGTGACATGTAACTTCTGTGGATATCCTTGCTTGAATTGGGATGTGTCATATCCTGACTGATTAGGATAGTCAACACTTTTCACAACTGGGAACTGGGTTTTGCAAAGAGGCATCCTTCTTTTCACTACTACCAACCTGGAAGCGGAGCCTGTGATCTCTGTCTAGGTGACCTTATCTGATCCTGTTGAGTTGATGAAGAACCCTCTCATTTTAACTCCACTCTGTAAGTTCATCTTTGTTGTGGCTGTGCCCTGTCCTGGCATGAGCAAAAGTTCCTGCGACCTGTTGTAGGAGAGACACAATTTAATTGAGTTATTCCTGCACATGGAAGTGCATAGAGAGACTGGGGTCCTTTTGAATTCAAAATACACCATTTTTTTTATTGATTAAGTTTTTAGTAAAATTTAAAATTTGTGATACTCATGACCAGCTTAACCAGTTCTTTTGCATTTGCCCTTCCAACTAACATTCTTTCTCTTTTCCCTTTTTGTCCTTCACAGGTTCCGGAGGGCAGTCCTGGCAATGGTGCGATGTCAGACAAGACAAGAGATAACTATAAACAACGCCTTGCCCATGAGTGTATCTCAAAGTGCACTGATGTCATAGAATTTAATGTCATTTGCCTGCATAAGTTACATGGAAAGGAGTGAAATCTGCATTGAAGTTAATTAATCTTCTGGAAGATTAATTTTATTGGGATAATAATCTGCCCCAGTCAACTGATTTCTGATAATCACATTAGTCTTTTTAGATAGATTAAAAAGGAAAAAAAAAAAAAGACATCAAAACCCACTAAGACTTTAGTTTTTGAAAGCAAGGTTTATTGGCCCAAAATGTCTGTCCCAAACAAAAAAGGCTCGTGAAGTGTTCCCTGTGACTCTTAAAAGGGTTGGACAAGGTGACACAGGGGCAGGAAGAGACTGGAAGAGGAAATGCTTAGGTTCAGTAACATAGATTTTGCATCTGTAATTTCTTTAGGGGAGACCTTATTGCTCTCTACAACTACCTGAAAGGAGGTTGCAGTGAAGTGGGGGTTGGTCTCTTCTCCCCAGTAACAGGCGACAGAACTCGAGGTAATGGCCTCAAGTTGCGCCAGGGAAATTTTAGGTTAGATATTAGGAAGAACTTCTTTACTGAAAGAGTCATCAAGCACTGGAACAGGCTGCCCAGGGAGGTGGTTGAGTCCCCATCTCTTGAGGTGTTTAAAAGACGGGTAGATGCAGTGCTTGAGGACATGGTCTAAGGGTAGACTTGGTGGCGGTAGGTTAATGGTTGGACTGGATGATCTTAGGGGTCATTTCCAGCCTTAAGAATTCTATGATTCTATGATTCTATGATTCTTTAATTAATTACTTTTCCTCAGCTTCCCTTGAAAGTTTTCCAGACTTTAAATACTCTGGATTCTCTTTATATATTTCTATACCAAGCGTCCATGTTGGTATGCCTTGCAAAGTTCTCTTTCTGTGAATATGTTATCAAAATATCTAGCCAAGTGCTTTAGAACCTGTTATCATCTTTTAGCAATTTGAAGGAGTTTCAGGATATTAAATGTATTTTTTTTAAAGTTTTGGTTCACACAACCAAATTAATTTGTAGGAAAGGTGGCTTTTGTTTTAATAATAGTATGTTTCTAGTGCTTGTGACTGCACATCAAGTTATGAAAATGAAACAAAATGCACTCTGAGGCTTAACGCTTGGGGGGCACATAACACTGATTAAATATTTATGATTGGTTTTATAATTTCTAGATAAATCTCATGGTATGTTGTGTAATTTTTTTAAAAAAATACCTTTGATAATGTGAGCAATGGATTTATTCAGGATGGAAGAGATGACTATGTATAGATCTATTTATGAATGGTAGTATATGCACTCATGATTCAGATTTTGAGAATAAATATCTTATATGATTATGTATGGATGCATCTGAAGTTTGCCTTTGCAGTGTGTAACCTATTTAAAATACACTTTAAAAAAAAAACACAACCCATTTTTACAGTATTTTTGAAAAGCTCTGCAATCAAGGCTTTTTATTAATTTATAAATGTTAGTATAAAATCAAATTCCATGCAATATCCTCATGATGGACAGAAACTAATTCATTGCCTCTTAGAAAGAGCGAAGAGATATTTTATTACAGGCTAACACTACAAGCCACATATTAAAATAGCCTTGAAACATGCCACAGATATGTTTGAAACAGAGCATGTTCTTCTGACAGAATAAAGAATCGACTGGTTCAACTGATCCCTTTCAGGATACATTTGAAGGTTAAGCAACTACAGATCTCGGCTAATCTGGTGTAATCTGCTGTTACTAAATGGATGTCTACATGCACATTGGTACCACACTGCACAGGAGTACCTACGAATAAAGTTTTCAAGTATTTTCATCCCAGTTCTGCTGAAAGGAAGCCATGTACCTGTTTATTTGCTTCTACCTCCTAATGAGCTTTTTTGAAGAGATGCATGGGTTTTGTCCTTCACAATGCACTTGTGTTTACCATGGCAGAAGTGATGGCACTGGAACAAGGTATGTATTTTATTTCTTTTTCAAGGCATTTTATAAAGAAATTTGAAATAACATTCTCATATATTGCAAATGAGTTCTAGCATAGTTGAAATAGAAGTGTATTTTACACTAGTGTTATTTGGCATTCCCGAATAGGAGCAGATGGTGATTATGGCTTTGTACTTAGCAAATAGCTACTCTAAATCTTCAGGTTTTCAGAATGCAATTTCTTTCTGCTCTGTGATTTTCCTTTTATTGTAATATCCTTTCTATTTCTACAAACTAGGTGTGTCCTATATGGTGACTGTAGTTTAAATAAATACAGTAGCTTCTTTTTTTTTTTAATCTGCAGGAAAATCATATAATTTTATGTAATAATGAGGTTAACTTGAAATTTGATATGGGTCTTGTCAATTTTGGGATGGACTGTTTGTCATGGCTGCTTATTGTCACTGCATATCTAGTATAAAGCTTCATGAGGAGAAGGTAAAATAGAATAAGGATCTAGAGAAAAGGGGGATAAGATTGAAGAGAGGCTTATTGAGGGGAGGGGAATCTTCAAGCTAATATGTGTCAAACACTGTACCCCCAAAAAATGGAAACAAACCGATTCTTGAAAATGATGAAATCCTGTTTCATTGAAATAACAGAAGCAGAAAGTTCTTAGCATGTCAAATAAAGCACAAAATGTCTATGAACACACCAGAAATAGGGCTAGAGAGTTCTTTTTTAGAGAAGTAAGCTAGTATTTTCAATTTTCAGTCTCTGTTGAATAGTAAATATAAACACAAAAATACTTTGAATCTTAATCAAGCAGAAAAATTAGAAATTAGTAATCCAATTCTGAATTTTAGTAAAATAGATGGCAGGTAGTTCCCACTCAAGATACGTGCATGTATTGTATTATTCCTTATACAATGGTTATGGTTTTCAGTTGTCAGTAGAATGATGTCACACCAGAAGATGGTGTGTATGTGCTTTAGGTTAAGCAAATTGAGATTTCATCTGAAAGTATGATTGCTATTTTGCATGCTTTCTCTTATTAGAAAATAGATGTTTGTCTCTTCAGATTTGAAATGCAGAAGTCTGTTCTTGATTTGACATTTAATAAAAGATAAAGAGATGCCAACTTTTTTTTTTACTTTCTTTCTTCTCTTTTGGTGCTAGGTCTGTGCTCTGTAATGATCCTGACATGTATGAGATCCCTGTGAATGTTCCCGTGGATACTGTAAAACTTCGTATAGAGAAAACTGTCATACGGAGGATTCCAACTGAAGCCTTTTACTACCTAGTAGATCTCAAATACCTGTGGGTAACTTACAACTGTGTAGCCAATATTGATATCAGCAGCTTCTATAACTTGAAGCAACTGCATGAGCTACGGCTGGATGGTAATCTGCTCTCAACTTTCCCTTGGGAATCACTGGCAGAGATGCCCAACCTTCGGACTCTTGATTTACACAACAATAAAGTGACCAGCATCCCCTCTGATGCTGGCCGGTACCTGCGAAACCTCACCTACCTGGACATATCCAGCAACAAGCTAACCACCTTGCCATCAGACTTGATGGACATTTGGCCCCCCTTCTCAGAAGCTGTCCTGTCCAAGAACATGGACATTCTGGCAACCCAGAGAGTAATTTTGGGTAAGTTAAACAGCATGTCTCATTCCTTATCAAAATGTACCTAATGATAAGTTGCAAGTGAGAGCAGGCGGGGGACCAGCCTGGGATTCAGGAGAGAGGGTTTGATCTGGGTCAGTCTTCTCGTTTGTTCTGTGAGTGTTTCTGTTGGTGACAGAAAACTATAAAATTAGGATAGTGACCTCCATGTATGTTGTTATCTCAAGATTATAAAACAGAAGCAAAATCCAAAGGATTCCTGTCTACAGGAATACAGAATTGTACATACAATGCATATGTACATACAATATGGAGGATTCAGTATCCATATAAATGCAGGACCTCCAAAAATATGGTTCTGATGACATTTCCCTCATCACTTTGTGTTGTTGCAACTGTAAGCATGTCATTTTGCAACTCATTTCTCCAGTGGCTCACAGGCCAAACAAGTAGCTAGAGCTGGTGAGCAGATGAAGCCTGTCCTGAGACAGTGCTGCAGGCAGAGTTGGTGTTTCAAAGGAGGGCAGCGGGGCAACTCTGTGCTCCCTGTGACTCCTGTTGACCTGGCTTTGCTCTAAAACTGAATGATTATCCTGAAGTTTTTTCCCAGTTTACGTGTTGAAAATGAGAGAGGGAATAGGAGTCTGACCCCGTCTCCTTCATGGTAGGTTTAATAGTATTTAAGAATAGTTTGTCCAGACTCAAACATTTTTCATAATTTTATTCCATCTCTCTACTGTGCCATCGCATCATTTCTGTTTATGACTTTGTGCTTTTACCTTACACATTCTTTTCACTTCCTAGTCTTGCATGGTACCCCTTTCTCTTCTGCATTTTTCAGAACGTGTTTGGAACAGCTCTACCGACAGTGTTCCCTTATGTTGCTGTTTATATATAAGTACACATTATGTGTAGCATAGCATGTGGAAAGAAGGAAAACCAGCTGGCTCTCCATAAACTAACTGCAGCAGTCCTGTACCCACTGGTATAGATCTGTCCTGCATTGTACTGCCCAATATTTCCAATTTCTTGATCTAAACCCCCACACCAGTTCAGCTGCTTTGTTTCACAACAGGAGCTGCAATTTGAAACTCTTGTTAAAATGAGAGTGTATACAAGTAACTTCATAGAACCATGTAGGCTGAATGATTGTATGCTTGGTAGCCATGGGTTTGCAGCATTAACAAGATCTTGGGTTATACAAGATTAAGAAATAGAAGAAAAAGTTGTTAAAGTAAGTCCAGCTCAGGACCTGTTTTGCTGTCCTCACACTGAAAGCTACAGGAGGTGTAAAGTAGGAGCTGACTGTGCTAGATCTAATCCTCGTGATGATGGCATGTGGGAGTCCCAGAGGTTATTTGGTTTCTATGTCTTAGTAGCACTGAGTACTTAAAAAAAAAACAAAAAAAACCAACAAAAAACAAAAAAAAAAAAACTCAAAAAAAAGTGCCAAACTGAAAAACCCCTGAACCCTCTTCTCTCCACTTTTGTTCTGGCAACCCTCAGCAGGCTTTGTCACTGCAGGCATTTCCCACCTTTCTCTAGTGCTGGCAATCCCTCTGCTGCCAGCATTGAGTTATCTAGAGAATTGGGATGTGACCTATGGATCATTTTCATTTATGAGCTACAGCTGGGTTTGAACACAGATCTGCAGAGGGGAACACACACTGGCATCGAACAGCACCTTGCTTCGCTTTTTTAATGTTATGTGCTGAGGGAAGCTTTGTGCAGTCTTCATACATTTGGAACTGAGAATGCAAAATGGCAGGTAGTACTTTCATTGTGTTGTGTTGAGCAAACCTATCTTAGGTGAGCTGTAAATTATTAGGTGAATTTTCTTTTACTGACATCATAGCCTTCTGATGAGTATATCCCAATGCAGACAGGCAGTGTTTGCTATGTAGGAAGCTCTATAGTGAATAAGAAAACATCCCCTTCCTCTTGAAATTAAATTATCCTCCACTAAATGTCACTTTTATTATCTATATTATTAGAGCTTGCAAAGTTGCAGTTATGCTACTCACACTCACTGCCAGAGGCTCATCCTTAGGTTGTAGTTGATAGACATTTACACAGTAGTTGTTTGTCAGCAATGACCAGTTGAAAGAAAATATCGTTCTAGAGAGATAATCTGGGAGTTGAGATGTCTCTGTAATGCTCCAGCCATAGCATTACAGATGTCTCTGCAGTGTTCCAGCTATTGAGGAAAGGTGTGCTCCAAGTTATTGCTTTCTCTTTGACACTCTTCCTGTCTCTGCTAGGATTGCTGGAGCCTGAGGGAGGAGAAACATATCCCATAGATCAATCCTCCTTCTCAGTAGAGATAGTAATTTCAGAGGTATGTCATTAGGAAGGGTTCTGAAAAGGCCTCTAGCCTGCTGGGTTGCAGATCCAGATGAACTGAACTGTTAAGTCAGTATTGTTGTTAAAGCCTGCAGCCAGACCATTCCAGAGCCTTCTCTGGTAACCTCTTCCAGTGCTTACCTGTCAGGATAGTGAGAAAGTTTCTCTTAATATCTAACCTCAATCTCCCTTACTGCAAACTAAGCTGATTACCTCTTGTCCTACATGAGGTGGACATATAGAAAAATGAATTACCATCCTTTGTAGTACATTTTCATACATTTGCCTTAACCATTCACACTGTTTCTTTCACCAGTTTCATATAGACTGTGAGGGCTTGTTTTTCCTTTGTCTGTTTGGGTGTTTTTTTTCTATTTTCTACTATAGTTATTGTTTTCCTTTGTTACAAAAGGAACAAAAGCAAAGCCCCAAACCCATATGTTTGTGCATATATATTTTTTAACACCAGGAGGCAATTTTATCTTCAATGTCTTGACTGAACATCAAGAAGGTTGCCCATGTTTATTTCAAGGACTCTTGGAGGAGCCAAGGAGTACTTTTGCCAAGGGCCTGGCAGATTAGCATCTCATTATTCCCATTTGTAATCTCTGGATTTTCTTACTGCTTCACAATGTATGATCTTCCTCTGTGTGGACATTATGTTAAATCAAATAGAGTCAGGGAATGATTCCTGGTCCTATGGCCAGCTGGCTCCCTATGGCTTATCACACAGTTCAGGGCCAACTGTCCTTAAAGCTGACTGTACTCTGTAAGATTTAACCTTTGGTTTTCTCTGGGTTCTTTGGGATGATGCAGTGACTTTTATGATGTAACTGTGTGGGTGAGGGTATTTTTTCTTCAGTTCAAACTGCCTGACCTAATGTGAGAATTGCGTTGCAACTGACAGAATTGTGCTTTTGTGATATAAAATAGCAAGGGTGTGTTGTGTGCCTGATTGGCTGATAGGTATGCAGGATAGTTTGGGGGTAAAAAATCACAGAATCACAGAATCACAGAATGTTAGGAGTTGGAAAGGACCTCGAAAGATCATCTAGTCCAACTCCCCTGCCCAAGTAGGATCAACTAGATGACTTCTGGATGCCTACCTGTGTGACCTGCTCTAGGGAACCTGCTTTGGCAGGTTCCCTAGAGCAGGTCACACAGCAGGTTCCCTAAAGCAGGTTCTCTAGGGAACCTGCCAAAGCAGGTTCCCTAGACAACCTTTCCAACCCCTATGATTCTGTGATTAAACCACACAGGAACATGTCCAGATTGGTCTTGAATTCCTCCAGAGAAGGAGACTCCACAACTTCTCTGAGCAGCCTGTTCCAGTGCTCTGCCAACCTCACCATGAAAAGGTTTTCCCTTGTATTCACATGGAACTTCCTGTGTTCCAGCTTGGGGAAAAAAACCAACAACCTGCTGCACTTCTATTAAGGGGAAAGAATAGGATAGGGAGAGCTGTCCTTGGTGTAGTTTCATCCATAAGCCCTTCAGGGAGCAGTGCCTGAAGTGTGAACTGTCTCTGGAGCCACATCTGACTTTGTGTTGGAGAGTGCCCTTTGGAACAGTTCAAAACAAAGCCATGGAGTGAGCTGACAGTTAAACAGTGGAAATGATCCAAGGGACCAGCGTGTGAGTTCATCTGGCCCTCTCTTAGTTATGTCTGGAGCTACAGCCTAATACTTTGATCCAAATCACAGCTATGTTTCAGCATTGGCTGCTGTACTGTGATTGAAACTTCTGGCATGAACGATGGCAGAAGCATTTTCCGTGTGGAAAATTGTATCTAGTGATCCACTGAGAGGAAAAGAAGAACCCAGGATTTGATAGAATGGCAGTTAGATGAGATCTTGCCTCTGTTGCATATAGAGGTGCCAAAAATTTGAAACGCTGCAGGTCCATAGGCTCCCAGCTGTTATTCTGGCCCGTTGGATAGATGCTACTATTCCTGAATCTATTCCCTAGCAATTACCATGTGCTGAAAACACTGGAACACACTGCAGGAAGTGTGCTTTACTCTTTAGAGCCACAATTCAAAACTTTTTTAGTTTCAGTTGGAAGAAAGTCCAAGCTGTGGTAAATATTTCCATCGGCCCAAAACTTGATTTCACATACTGCCATTTTACAGCAACTGAAAAACTGTATATTGTATGCATTTGGTCTGAGACCGGTTACTGATTTACAAAGGAAATTCCCCTTGAAGCTATTTCAAATGCTAAAGTCCATATTGACAGATCATGAGCAAATCCTGCTTACTGAGAAGATTGCAAAAACATGCTTGCACACACATACACATGTATATGCCATTGTATATGCAAGCATACTTATAAATATGTGAGATTAACATATTTTAATCTAGAGTAAGGAAAGTTTGTTTTTAAGCAATTTGTAATCCATGCAGAAATACACTGCATTGGTATATTGCAATGGATAAATATTTATCAATGTTTTACCGTGATTACTTTGTATCTCTCAGGTCAACAAGCTGCCTTAGTATTTCTACAAAAGAATCCAGGGTTTATAAAGACTTGATGCTCTGTCAGATATACATCCCATTGGAGACATCATTATTTTTATTTTTTCTTCTTGGGAAATTATTTTCCTGAGGGCATTGCATCTCATTCCTTTATTAAAGCACCCCATTTTTTCAGTTTCTTTATTTTCCCTTTTTCTTTTTAACCTTTTCTTTATTCTTTCATGTGCTTGTTCTCACTTTTACCATCTTGTAAACACAAGCTGTTAAATTTCAGAATGCCCTTTGTAGTTTGAAAAATAGGTTTACATTCCCATTTCTGTTCTCTTCAACAGCTAACTGAAATATAATCAAATTCAGTGTTTTATCCTTGCTTCCAGCTCAATAGTACTTTCATCTTTTCATTTTGGGAATTCACATGACTTGATGATGGCTGTGCGAGTTCAGTAAAAATAACATGAATGCTGCCAGATATTGGCAAGACACAGATAAATATAGGGAATGAGCCATGGGTGTAAGGAAGGAACTCCTGTAGCTGTGAATATTATATGTATTTATATAAGTCCTGGTTCTTTAGCCAGTTCCACTAGGAAACATGATGGACAAGGGAGATGAGGTGATTAACTGAAATAACTCTGGTTTTGCACTAAAGCACAGAAATACAGAGCAGAGACTTCTGAGACTGGAGCTTTCTTCTGAAGCTGAAACCAGGCCTTCAGAATTATTTGAGATAGTTAAAGCTGTGCCCCAGACTGGACTAACCATTCAATTTAAGGACTATCCATCTTTGCTTCTATTTTATAAATTTCTGGTATTTATTGTAACAACTTTGGGTCTTCTTTGCAATGCTGGAAGAATATAAAAGCCATATATTTATATAAGTTAGGAACAATTTCTTCACTGAAAGTGTTGTCAATCACTGAAACAGGCTGACTAGGGAAATGGTTTATTCACCATTCCTGGAAGTATTTAAAAGAAGTGTAGATGTGCTGCTTCGGGATGTGGTTTAGTGGAGCACTTGGTGGGAGCATTACATTTATGGTTGGAATCAATGATTTATTCCAACCTAAAGGATTCTGTAATTCTGTTTGATTCTGCATTTATAGTAGTATTAGAAACAATAATAAACTTCATTTTTTTCCTTCAGTAAAGCTTGTAGGGTGGAGCAAGGTCAAAGAAGAGGTATTTTAAAGTAACACACAAAGTAAGGGAGAATCTGCTGCTTGCTATGTGGGATGGTAACCCTACTGATGCTGCATATCTGCCCCAAGCTCTTATCCTGCTGCCTGCTTGTAGCACAGCTGCCCCATGCTTCTTCTGCCCTGTAGATAGCACAGAGGCCATGCAGGGAGTTCACCTGCATTTTAACACCAGATGTTACAGAGGAACTATGGAAGTTGATACCTTGTTTCAAGGGGATCCCGTCTTTCCTCCTATAGCATAGGGAAATTCAATTTTCAAATTTAATTTTCAAGTGCTCGCTCTTCACGGAATCACAGAATGTTAGGAGTTGGAAGGGACCTCGAGAGATCATCTAGTCCAACCCCCCTGCCTGCGCAGGATCACCTAGATTAAACCACACAGGAATGTGTCCAGGTTGGTGTTGAAGGTCTCCAGAGAAGGAAACAGTTCCAGTGCCCCATCATCCTCACAGTGAAAAGGTTTTTCCTTACATTCACATAGAATTTCCTTTGTTCTAGCTTGGACCCTTTTCCCCTTGTCCTATCACTGGCCATCACTGAGAAGAGCCTGGCTCTGTCCTCCTGACACTCAACCTTTACATATTGATAGACATTAATGAGGTCGCCCCTCAGTCTCCTCTTCTCCAAGCTAAAGGGACCCAGTTTCCCCGGCCTTTCCTCATAAAGAAGGTGTTCCACTCCCTTCAATATCCCTCTTATCATAGTGAGGGAAATTAACCCATTATAAGCAAGTGAGGAACAAAAAATTAAAGCTCAGCTAATTTAAAAGATGAGCACAAAAAGTTACATTCATGTGATTGGGCAGAATTTTTATGAGCACAAACTGCTGATGTGCCTAAATATCTGGAATTGAGATGGTATCTCAATATCTTGCTTGTGAATATATGGGTGAAGTTCACAGGAAAAAAAAATAATATTTTGAGATTTTTTTCTTAATAAAGTTTTTCTATCTTAAAGAAAAGCAGTTTCTGACACAGTTTCCTTGATTTCTCATTCTCCGTGCCAGCAGGCAATAAGTAATGAATAAATGTAAAATCTCTTTTGTCTGGGAGGGGTGAAATTGGATTGTGATGTCAGTCGTGGAATCTCCTCAGGTCAGGTCTTGTTTTAAAGAACAGGGATTAATAGGGGTTTACCACCGTTTTAACCAATCACTGCCCTTGTGCTTAAAATAACCCAACCTTGGTCATGTGATAAAGGGAAGCAGTAGTTAATTATTCATGTATTCCTTCATCTGCAGGTTTCTTCCAGAACAAAAGCAGAATTCTTCCATTAGGTGTTTTGATAATTCCTCAGAATGAACACTGAACAGTATTAGCAGGTGTTTCAGGTTTTTGTTTTCCCTTTATCTTAATCAGTACGTCTTGTCAGTTGCACTAATTAGTAAATTCAGTAGTGAGGGGTTCTTGCATACCATCCCTTGTTTCAGACTCCAAGTTCTCTCTGTTGTTAATACTTGAAAACAAAAAGGTATGCACAAAACTATAAGTCAAATGAGAAAATATTTGAACTCATCAGTGATGTGCTGTGTAGTGTTTTATCTGGTGAAGCCACTGTTGCTCTCTGAAGGTCAGCATGGTGGAGTAATCAAGCCCAGCGGAAGATTCAGACTTATATTCCTTGGAAATGGCTACCCCCTTTCACTATAGTAAGTTTACCGAGAGGGAGAAGCCTCTCATTCAAAGACTTTGGAATCAAGAAGCAAATTTTATAGCACCTGACAGAAGGTGAGAGATAGTCTTGTGTGCCATCATAAAAATATTGCAGTCATCAGCTTATTCCAGCATCCTTCCCCTTTGCTATTTGTTCTTCTGCTCTTCTTTTTGAATGTATTTCTGGGACTGTCCTAAGTTGAAGCCACAGTTCTAAGAATATTGATATTATTCAGATCTAGATAAGAATTTTATTGGCCTAAAGCTTATTCTCCTTAGCCTTTATCCTTTTTTTCAAGGGGCAGAGATATTGATGTAAGCTCTAAACTAAAATCATCATGCAAGCACTGAAAAAAGGGTTCAAGAATTTCAAACTGTATGAGCCCACAGAAGGACTAAGAGCAGAGTGACAGCATGCGGTATCCCTGCAAAGCTGTCTTGTCCAAAGGCACAGGCGGGTGGAAATGTATTATCAGTCTTAAGACATCTTTTCAGAGTGGTTTTTCCTAGATAAACATCAAAGTTAAACAAAAGTTGTGTTAATATATTACTGTGCTCCAGTAAACTTCTGTGAAGAAAAGGTTTGGCTTCATGAACATTCATACTGTTCTTTGTCACCTTTGCAAAAACTGCCCCAAGTCATCAGCTAAACAATCTTTGGTCTTTCAACTTGTCTTTTTAAACTCAGAATAGATCCATTGTACTTGTACATAGGTCCTTGATTGTACTTGATGGTAGTGATGCATCATACTGAAATCACAATATCCATATACTGCATGACAATGTTTGTTTTCTGTTTTGTTTTTTTGTTTCCCTTCTCCCTGTTTCAGGTTTGCAGGACAACCCATGGTTTTGCGACTGTCGCATTTCAAAGCTAATTGAATTTTCCAAAATTGTTGACAACTCAGTTGTACTTCTTGATCCATTGGTTTCATGTAGTGGACCTGAGAGCCTGGCAGGAATCTTGTTCCAGAGAGCTGAGTTAGAGCAATGTCTTAAACCATCTGTGATGACGTCAGCAACAAAGATCACTTCCCCTCTGGGAAGCAACGTTCTGCTACGCTGTGATGCGACTGGATACCCAACACCACTGCTTACTTGGACTAGGTCAGACAATATACCAGTGAACTATACAGGTATAAATGCTCTTTTATAGGAAATGGGAGATCCTGAAATTGTTGGATTGCTTGTGCCTTGAGATCATTATGAGTAACAGTGCACCAGGTATTGCACCAACCTGGCAATTCTCTCTGTGCAACAGCTTTTATGAAATTCTTTGTCTAGGTCTTGGTCTGAACAGGTCCAATAGGCTGTTCTCATTTTTTATGTAGTCTGTAAAAGGAACAGTGGGTATGGAGGTAGGAAATGGATAGGGTGGGAAAAAGATGACGGAGATTGGGATAGTTAGGCCCTAACTCAGAGGCTGAAAATTGGAAAGGAGAATTCATCACTGGAATCTCCGTTTTGATTCAAAGTGTTCATGTTTGAAAAGCTAGTGAGGCCATAACTGAGCTGCTTAAAACTCACCATTTTAAACACAGGATTTTCCAAAATAATGTTTTTTGTGTTATTTGCCAATGTTTATTGTTTATTTGCAACACCACTCTTGAATGCTAAGGAGGCTGTGACTGTCTGATACCATTTTAGCTGCTATGATAGATCTTTTGCAATAGCTTAAATAGAAAAATAATCTTTCTTGCTAATGCCAAGTATTTAGAAGCTATCTAAAGATGGTAATAAATCTAAAGTACTTAAATATCTTAAGACAAAGTTAATTTCCAAGCACGCTTTAAATGGCTAGTGTGTTCAGTGTCGCTTGAAATCAGTGAGACTTGTGTATCCTAGTCACTTGGCAGCTCTAAGACATTTTATTTTTCTTTATGAGGTTTTGTTCTGCTTGGGGAAACGGCAAATTAAATTGTAATTCCTCATGATATTCAATTTAATTTGACCAAGGCTGAGCACTTTTCTGCAGTAATATAACATGGCAGGGAGTTCCAGAGTTTGTGTGGGGGGTTTGGTTGGGGCTTTTGGTTGGGTTTGGGGTTTTTTTGTTTGTGGGGTTTTAATTACTTATTTTGTTTTAAACATTAATACATGTGATTCCTTCTGGCAGAAATAACTTAAGAAGTATTCTAATAATGTTTGCTTTCTCTTCAGCTCCCTTTTATAATGTTTTACTCTTTGCATTTTCCTACAGTAATTCAAGAAACACCTGGAGAGGGTGTCAGGTGGTCCATAATAAGCTTGACAGGGATTTCATACAAGGATGCGGGAGAATACAGATGTAAAGCCAAGAATTTAGCAGGAATGTCAGAAGCTGCTGTTACTGTCACAGTGGTTGGTGTAGTTACTACCACTGTGTCACCACAGAAGTACGGAAGGAAGGAAGAGGCAGAGAGACAGAATATCACTCAGGAGAAATCCAAGCAGGAACTTGAGAAGACAACCATGCCTCTTCCCACCACACCAACAACCAGAGCACTGGTTAGCACAGAAAGATCAACGAGCATGAGGTTTACTGACAAGAAGCAATCCAGGCCTGTGTTTGATGGGAAGAAAAATTCAAAGGGAGTGACAAGTGGAAACAAAAAGCAGACTGGGGAGATAAACAAGAAAAGTGAGGAGACAAAGCAGACCGGAGAGATAAATAACCAAAGTGAGGACGCTTCATTGAATACAGCAGGTATGACCGAGGAAAATATTACTGTAAGGAACCTAAGAGTGATCAGTGAAACTGATGAAAGAGTGACCTTAACTTGGAAAACCATCAATGCCACAAGCAACTCTGCAGTGACTGTGTTATACTCAAAGTATGGTGAGAAAGATATGTTGCCTCTGAGCACCGATTCCAGCAAAAACAAAGTCACAATTGATGGCTTGCAACCTAGTACACAATATATGGCATGTGTCTCACCCAAAGGAGTGCCACCTACAAAAGAGCAGTGCATTATTTTCTCCACTGATCAGTTAAATGATGAAAGCAGCACTCAGTTTCCTATTCTGATAGTGGCTAGCAGCGCAGCATGTGTGGTTGTTTTACCTTTGATATTTTTCTTACTCTACAAAGTTTTAAAACTTCGAGTGAAGCCGAAAACTGCAAAGGAAGCTGACCTTGCGAAAGAGACCTATGTGAAATTTGAAACACTGTCTCTGAAGCCTCGAACAGTGAATGCAGGAGAGCAGCTCTGGGCACGAAGGTACACAGATGAGTCAGAAAGACTTCTCCTTTGTTCAAGGTCGAGCATGGATTCTCAAATGACCTTCAAAAGTGAGGGCTCCAGATCTGAGTATCTGTGTTGAACATGGGTGAGAGCGGAGGAGAGGGAATATATAATAGATAAAATTAATCCAAAATTATAGTACTGCATCTGGAAGCAGGTTGGTGCTAGGTGGCAGTCAGAATATATTAACTGGTGTAATGAAGTCTCCTGGATGGGTTAGAGTGCTGGATAGGAGAGAGAACAGAAGAAAAATGTTACTTGTTTGGTTGGTTTCTTTTTTTATGTTTGTGACTTTGGATGTGAAGGGATGATATTCTTGAAAAGGTAAATACAGCATGAAATGGTGGTCTGGTTAAAGATCTTATATTCATTTTGTTTTCATTAAAACATCATTCTGTTTCCTCTTCTCTCATTTTACTGTATGATGTTCTAGTTGCACATATCAAACATTAATCACAGCCTTCATAAAAAAAAAAAAGTACTTAAACAAAATAGGAAAACAGTTTAAACTGCTCCTATTGAGATCAAAACCTTATTTGAAAATACAAGTTTTCTTCTGACATCAGCTTGTGCTTTGAGATGTCATACAGCTCTGTGCAGTAGCTTGGACTGGAAGTGATCTTGGGCCAATCAAGACTGAAGCGTTGTAGCCGCAGCTTATGGTCTCTTTAGAAGTACAATGCACATCACACGGTCATTTTGCAGATGCTATGGCAAAGGAGCTTCTTTAGTACTCTGAAGCTCCGGTAAGATATCATGAGTAAATCTGTGAGAGATACTAGATATTAATAATACTAATTTACATCAGATGGTCCTATTGCAGAATCTCAGCCTTAGAATGTACTTGGATGCATATGCCTATATACCTCAATTTCAGAAATACCTGTACAGAAAATTTTGTGGCACTGTGTAACACAACACACATGCTTTAATATATATATACACACACACACACACACACACACACACACACACACACACACACACACACACACACACATATATATATAAAACCCCCATAGATATTGCACAATATTATTTAGTACACTGTAATAACATAAAACATTTTGTTATGCAGTAAGAGGAGGTATTGTCCTCAGGTCATGTTGGATGTGTAATGAAGCAGAGTGAAAGTAATTGTCAGCATGCTTCCCAATGTTTAAAAAAATCAGATGTTAATAGTAATGACGAATGCAGAATTGTTTATTAATGATAATAATGAATTGTCTATTCTGAGGCTGGTTTTTTTATTGCCTGAAGTAAATAACTTCAGGTTTATGTTCAGATGTTATGATTAGGAGTATGTAAGAATTGAGAGCCACTTTTTCCTAAAAATTACAACTGTGCTGTTTCCTGGGATCTTTCTATGCCTATGAGAACTGTTTGTTTTGCTAGGACGTAGAGAACCTTCTCTTTTCAGAGGGAGATATATTACTCAAAGCTACAAAGCAAAACTTAATTTATTTTAAAATAGTGGCATTTATTCGTGTCACTGGTGTAGGACTGAATTTTGCCTTCTGGAATAAGTTTCTCTTGTAAGGCCTAGCTTGGCAAGGGAAAAGCACTTTTGACAAAAAATCTCTGGCATAAAACCATGGCACAAAATAAATGCATTGAAATATCTCCATAACTTCTACATCATGATGCTTGATGGTCAGTGGTTAATAGAATAAGTAATTGAGACCATGGGAGCTGTAGTAAAGAAGCAGGTGAGAGTTTCAAAAGTGCACAATTAGCTTACCTACCTATGCTGTTAGAATTAACCTTGGTGTTCCTTTCTGTGTTACTAGTATGCATGGTTAAAAAGTGATATATCTTCTTTCTCTGTGGATAATTTTGATTGTAGTGAAAATAATTTGAGGTTTCTGAGTGGAATGTGCTTACTTTGGCAGTTTTTTTTTTAAATTGTGATTTTTTTTTTAGGGAAAGCAGATTCTTTTTCTGTCAAAACCAAGGCACATCTGACAAGCAGTTTATAGTAAACTAGATTTTTAACAGCACCTGGAGTATTACAGTATTTGCCTTCTATTTTCACAGAACTCACAGATTCACAGAATGTTATGAGTTGGAAGAGACCTCAAAAGAAACTATATTTTCCATATATGTAGTGTAGCCAGTAGTTGTTGCTGAAGGTGTTTCCAGTTAAAAACACCATGCTTGTCATACACGAGAGCAGTTATTTTAACGTTTTTTTTTTACTTCTGGTGAATTTTGATTTCAGGTTTCAAAGCTTTGAATCTAATTCTGAGGTTCAAAAGTGCTATCGCCTGACTTGTAGGGGATACAGCAATATATCAGACTGAGGTGGGGCAAAGCCCACTAGAGAGCTCACTTGCAAATGTGAAACCCATTGATAATTATTATCTCATCTTAAAGTTAGAAATTAGTCTCTCTGCCCACATGTGCTATAAGTATATCAAAGATTGAGTGTATTACGAAGGGCACATTCTTTCAAGAAAGCATGATATTAGTAATTTTTTTACACAGCTCTTGAGACAAAAGTTATTACCCAGATGTATGTCTGTACCTCATGTCAAAACAGCAAGTTTGCTGGGGAATTTCAATAGGGATTTACTATAAAGGCCAAATCACATGATAGAGACATGTGCCCTCCATCACCCAGGATTGGTCTAATTAAAGAGCTGGAGAAATATTTCTGGTAATGGATGCAGAGTTTTATACTGTAAATTGTTAATGTTAATGATAGAATCATTATGAGGTAGATTTTGTCACTCATAATCACTTTGTATAATATTTTCTTAAATGCAATACTGAATCATCTGTATGAACAGTGATGACTAATCTGTGCTTGCCTGGTAGGAGAATTTGGACAGGATTTAACCAATGTTTATGCATCGCCTTTCATATATTTTGCACTTTGTTAGCTCAGTTCATCCTGCATTTGACCAAAAAGATTAGACCTCTTTTTATACATTACCTAAAATGGATGTGTCAGAGTTGGATGATTAATGAAAAATATCTGAATAATATGTTCAGAATTCCAAATAGATCTTGATCTTACTTAAAGCTTTAGTGGACCTCAGCATTTGTCATATTTAACCACAATCCTGGCTTCAATGTGCACTTACTAAGCCAAACTTTAGGCATCTATGCATCTATTTTAGTCCTTGCCATGTCTCACAGTGGACTTGGTATTCCTTGCACTATCATCTGATTCTCATACTTTTCTCAGGTGGAGGGTTAAGAGAGAAACGTCTTTCATGTCTACCATAACAATATCTGCAGTAGCAAAAACATTCAGATTTGGGTTATATTTAAGAGGTTACACAAAGAAAATTTTAAATCTGTTTCCTTTTCAAATGAAATGATTAAAATAGAAGTTGTTTCTATGTGAAAATAAAAAATTGTTTTTATATGCGACAATGTGTTTGTCTGACCCTTTCATCATTGTTTATAGCTTCAGATAATATGGGATGAGTGTAGCTGTGGGGACAAGAGGAAATCTGAGAAGAAATGAGAGAAAACAGAAAAAGAAGGCTGAGAAGCAGTGGAAGGGTAATAGCCTAGGCAATGCTGTGTGCTACAAAAGCTTTTGCTTGCACTTCTGCTATGTACATTGCAAGGGTGCTGGGCTGTATGAAGATAATGCCAGGTTATACCAACCAGTGGAGCTCTATACATGCCCAGTTTCATCAAGGTGAGGGCAACTATAACATTGGAGTGTGGAACACAGGCTCTGGGGGAATTGAAAGAATGTATTTGAAGCTGGTCTTAAAGCCTGCCTGTCCCCAGTGAAATTGCAAGAGTTTTTGTTGAAGAATGTTGATTATGAACTAAGAAGGGGGGAGTAGTTTGTATACTTATTGCAAGAAAGAGGGGTATGCACCACTACCAATTCTGGCCAGGGTGTGAATCCTAGGTATAACATACTACAGTGGTCTATGCAATCTATGAATTTCTTTTAGAAACAACCAATGTGTCAGGTGTGTGGCTGGGAGGTAGACCAACTTGAATTTCCTTCATGAGCATGGATGAGATTTCAAACTGAACAGATGAGATTTCAGAATGAATCTTTTTAAAATTATCTAACTGGGTATCAACTGGGAACACAAATGCCTTCTCTGACATAATTCATTGCACTGTTCTAGGTGTTATAGTTAGCCACAGAAGTTCCAGGCTAATGCTGAAACTTTCCTTTATGAAAATGAGATGCTTTCAGTAGAATAGGTGCTTACTCTTTTATTTTTAAATAATTTTTAAAAACTCTCTGAATTACAGAAGATCAAAATTGACATCAGACTGAAAGCATGATTATTGTGTCATTCTTATAAACTATTTTCTATAAATCTGAAAGTCTCCTTTGCTAAACAGTAATAAAATCAATATGATAATCAGGCTGGAACAGCATATAGCAAAGAGAGAACTAATTTTACAGATCTGTGTACATTATTCGTCAGTATTCAGGACAGGAATATTTTCAGTCATAAAGGCAGAAAGCAGCTATGAACAAAAGGATATCATCTTTCCCAAGACTTAAGTAAAAAAGATGGCACTTTTTTGTGAGTTTCTAGGTTTTAATGAAATAACATCCTAACCTTGTGTTTTGAAAACAATACGAAATTGCTGAAATTGTTGCTGCAAGTTCAGTGGTACCTGTCAGGTATGTATTTTAAATATATTTGGTCTAATATAAGGTCTGGTATCTTTAAAAGCCACTTGATTTGCCTAAGAGTGTTATGAAAGGCTGTATAAACAGCTGGAATTTTAACCTTGTAGTGAAATACCAGTTTATCAACAATGTGTGAATTGCTGCATTTTGGAAAGGATACTCTGACAAGAAAATACTTTATTCTAAAATGTGATGACTAATCATCTATTTGTCACAGCTTTTTAAGGAGGAGACAAAGGAATTTGGTAGTGGGGGTGGGGGGCAATGTTTTGGTTTGGTTTATATGGAACTAAGGTGATCGAGAGAGGACTTGGTGAAATACTTCATGCTCAGAGAAGGCTGAAATGGAATGTGTTTTTTTCCTATATTAAGAGAGAAGAAAAGAGCTTTATGTATGTGTGTATTGAGGGCAGGAATTGAGTATTGCAGTGTTGCCTCAGACAGAGTTCAAGTAGTTTCTTCTAAAGCCTCTAGTACAGGCTGCTGGTACTTAAGAAATACTAGCTGGGCTAAATTGAAAGAAAGAACAATCCAAAATGACAATTACTAGTAGATTCAGTACAACTATAATTTCAATTCGATAGGTTGCTTGTTTAGTCAACGAAGCAAGTGCTTTGTTGATATATTTTAGTCTTTTCATTAATCTGGAGTAAACCTTTGGAGTCCTCAAACATCTGTTTCTCTAATCCTTCAAAAAGTAAAGTAATAAATAAATCTCCAGACCATGTTCTCGCTTAACTCTTTCTGACTTACTCTTTCCAATTTAACATTGTTTTGAAAAACAGGAACAAACCAATATGTATAGTCTGGTTTGTAATATTTTCTAGTCTCTGAAACAATTACGTCTTTGTCAGTGAGAAAGAAAATTAAGTCCAATTCTCATAAGAACCTTTTTTATAAGAACCTGATTTAATTAATGATGCTGAAGTCTAATGCCATGGGCTGATCGGATCGACTTCTGAGTCATGTGTCTTGAATTTTATACAGCTAAGATTTGGCCAAACATTTGAGCCTCCCAAAATAACTCATACCAATTATATTTTTTTGTTACATAGCCTAGTCCCTTGTGTTTAAGATCATGTGGAAGTAAAACCACAGAGGGAGAAATAGGACACTATGAGAGTATGGTAAGCAGCCAGCTATAGAGCATGGCAGATTATTCAGAATAATATTACTTTCTCTTTTAACGTTACTTTTCTTGGTCTTATAAATTTTATCCCTATTTGACTTAGGATAGAGGCATTTTCTATGTTAGACTTATCCTTCAGTGTACTCATAGCTTCAGATTACACATGAATGATATTATCCATAGGTGCTTTTCCAGAGCGTACTCTCAGGTTATGAGCACCCCGCTCCAGTTTCTTGCTGGTTGGTTTAAAAAAGAAAAATACTTGGTATTTCTTGTTCTCTTGCATGTAAGTGACATGGTGGAGTGGTTTCCTTCCTGCCAAAAAAGGAATCATAACACTCCTATTTGTTCTTGGACTCAAACTTCACAGCTGAGGACCGTGTTCACCTTGCAGTTGTAGTGCTTGCTGTTACATCTGCATTGCATTGATATCCACAAAGCACTCGATTCCTGGAGTTCTCTGCCAATCATTTTGAGTTCAGCCTAAGACCTAAGCATAATTTTATTTAGAAGATTGCTCCAATTTTTTTCTCAATGTTAGGAAAGAATCACTTTATAATGGCAGAGGCACATTTTCATGCACAAATGTACTGCTTATTTGTTCCTTTGCTTTGTTGAGCATTCTTTACTGCTTGAAAGAGAAACAGACATTCTCTTTGTATAGGGTAATCAGCAGCAGAAACAATACAAACCACGTTTTTCACAAGCCAGAAAAATAACGGTCTTTGTTCTGGTCAGGCAGTGATTGAATAGACATTATGTCCAATAACTATAAGAACTATTTCTTTGAAACTGAAACAGGGACTTTATTAGCTACCTCTCTTTATGAAGTTCAGTGTCTATTGATAGAAAAAAAGGGTCATTTTCTTGTGTCTTTAATAATGACTTGGCTTTAGAGATTGCCGGAATGTGAAGTGGTACAGATAAATGTTCAGCCTGTCACAAGTTGTTTAAATTTTTAGTTTCTTACTACTGAGGATTCATGTAGAAATGGAATCTGGATTGTATGGTGTGAGAGGAAAAAAATGGTGACTTTTAAAGTTCATTGACCTTCATAAAGGAATTACAAGAATGGTCATAAAAATTAAGGATTGATCAGTCAAAAATTATGTCAAAAAAAGAAATAATGGTAAAAATGTTGTGTGTTGATTTTGGGTGGGTTTGGTTGTTGGTTTGGTGGTTTTTTTTTTGTTTGTTTTATTTTGTTTTTGGTTTTTTTGTTTTTTATCTTTCTTTTTCTTTAAAGAAAAGTTTGGAAATCCAGAATCTGCAGATAGATATTTGAATTGGTGGTCAGTACAAGCAAAACACATAAATGAAAGTTTGGTGGCTGGGACGTGAAACAAGAATTTTCAGTATAACTATTGATTTGTAAGTTCTGCCTTGGAAGAGATCATTAAATTGGAAACCTGATCAAACATAGATTCTAAACAATCAAAATGGCTGTGGTGAAGGGGAATGCATGAGTAGCAAAGAAGCAATTCCTACAGGAAACACAGAAGATTAAGTAGAAAATAAAACCACCCTGCTGGAAGAGTTCTCCGTTTGGGAGACCTTATTGCTCTCTACAACTACCTGAAAGGAGGTTGCAGTGAGGTGGGGGTTGGTCTCTTCTCCCCAGTAACAGGTGACAGAACTCGAGGAAATGGCCTCAAGTTGCACCAGGGAAAATTTAGGTTAGATATCAGGAAAAACTTCTTTACTGAAAGAGTCATCAAGCATTGGAACAGGCTGCCCAGGGAGGGGGTTGAGTCCCCATCCCTGGAGGGATTTAAAGGACGGGGAGATGCAGTGCTTGAGGACATGGTCTAAGGGGAGACTTGGTGGTGGTATGTTAATGGTTGGACTGGATGATCTTAGGGCTATTTTTCAGCCTTAAGAATTCTATGATTCTATGATTCCCTGTGTGTAAAAACCCCATACACCAGTCTTTCATCTTATATATCACAGTCAAAAATTGCAAGAAGGAAAAATTGTGAGAATTCACCAGTTAAAATAAATGGATCCAGTAAAGATCTTTAGTAGAGTTAAGAGAAAACTGGTCTGAGGCACAAAAATCCATATATTGTACATGATTTGTTAATTATATTTAATATTATTTCATGAGTTTAGGAAATTTCTTTCTAACAAGAATTGTGTAAGGGAAAACCCTTAGTCTGAAAGAAAGAAGATCATCTTTCTGAGTCTGATGAGGCTAAATAGCCTAGGAGGCATGTGATTGACACATTTGCCATCGAATGAGTCTAACTGGCCTGTAAAAATGGTCAGATGTTAAGAGGGAGAAAAGCTGGGAGAGTATTTGGTGGCAACTGCCAGCTGGAAAGATAGCTGGACTGAACTGGGACAGCACTGCCTGAATGAAATTCGGGCTCACTGAGAAGAATGCTGAAACAGAAGAGAAAAATAAACTACCAAGATGATATACTTTTATAGAGTCTGTTACAGTCCTTGAAAGTTTCTGATTCTTCACAGTTATAGGAAGTTCTGGGCAGAACAACTTGACAAAACTTAGGAAGCCCATTACAGAATAAATAACTTGTGATTCATCAAAATGGCAGGGTGACAGGCTGAGAGGAAATTGAAGTCAAATGTCACCACCTAAAAATAAATCTGAAATGATGAAATTTCTTCCTTTGATGAATATTTGGAGTAAATTCCACAAAAGGCTGTGCTTTTTATGAACCATGTGATGCCAACCTTGCATGGGCTGGGGATAAAACATAAGAATGGCTTCTGAAAAGATGCTCTAAATAATTTATTGACCACATCCTGGGAACTGGCATTTGACAACACTTCTAAGCCCACAGCCATTTCAGCAAATGGCAGTAGTTCAAGACTTGGTGGAGTGGTACTCCAGTTACAGTGAGACGAATCCTGTCACACGTTTCAGGGGGCTTACAGATACCAAGAATAAGTATGCACCAAGGATGTCTGGCAAGAGTTTGAGCCAGGGGAGAGATTCAGATGATGCTTTCACATCTTCATAAATTCAGCAAAGTGACAGGTGATATACTTGTGGTATTGAAAAAATAGCAATAGCCAGACAAGAAATTATTAGTATCTCAAGAAATTATTACACCAGCAAAGTCTTTAAAGATGACTGACCATCTATTAAGGAGACCATAGATGACTGAGATTTTTAGCATTACAAAGGAACTTGTGGGTTGTGATTGAATGGCCTTTCATCAATGTACAAACCTGGTGTGTGCAAGTAACCACTGATGACCACCAACAAACAAAAGATATCCTCAATAGCCATCAGAGACCTATGTCCTGCCTGGAGGTTTTTCACAAGAGGGGGAAATTTTTGTTTCTGTGCATTAGTCTTGTAGTAGTTCCACCATCCTCAAAGGTCAGCAGTTTATGAGAAACAGCCCTGACAGTTGCTGTAAAGTTGCCACTCACAGAGTTTGACATATATACTGCCAAAGTAATGAGGCTGCAGAAAGGTAAAGCGACTGCCATTTAGAATGTAGCGTACCATTTCCTTCTGACTACTTTTTCTATTTTGTGGGAAAGCTGCCTCTAAGTAACTGCAATTCAGCTGGTCACAAGAGAGCAATTGCTTTGGGTTCAGCACTACAATCTCAACAGTATGACTTCAAGCCCTAACCACTTTGTCTGAACACTGATTGCCAAGAGCTTTGCTGCATTGGAGACACTTGCTTTATTCTTTTTCTAAGCTATGAAATAGTGACAGGATTAGCTCTAGGATAGTCCAGTTGGTTAGCCAGGAGGAATCCTGAAAAGTTTGGAAGTAAATTTTCATTGCAGATTGATATATATTAAACACAAGAAGGTAAGACATGGCAGTCTTCTGTGTCTACATTTGTCTGGATTAAACAATATGCTTAATCTGATGGACACTGGTAAAAACAGAGTGATTTGAAGAATGAATCTTGTAGTTTATTGACCATGGGTACAGCTGTAGCAAGAGTTCTCAACAGCCATGCAGCAGTACAGAAAAACTATTCAGCCCTCACAGAGTCACAGAGTGGTTTAGGTTGGAAGGGACCTCAAAGATCCTTTAGTTCCAACCTCTCTGCCATGGGCAGGGACACCCACCACTAGACCAGGTTTCCTAAAGCCCCAAATACTTAGAATGCTTTCCTCTTTTGAATTGGTCTGCACTTAAAATGTTTTTCTTCTTATGCCAAAAGCATTAGTAGTAGCTGAATACTTGATCCGCAAAACACTATCCTTCAAGGAATTTTTATTAAATGACAAATTCTGAAGGTATAATTGCTTTGTTTAGAATCATAGAATCATAAAATTGTCTTGGTTGGAAGGGAGCTTTTAGATTATCAAGCCCAAATATCACCCTAACCTACCAACCACCACTAAATCATGTCCCTCAGCATGACATCCAATAATTTTAAATACCTCCAGTGATGGAGACTCTACCAACTCCCTGGGCAGCCTGTTCCAATTGTTTTATATCAATAAACAGGGGCCTATTGGCAGTAGAGGAAAGGGAATGTTGCTATCAATTGCTGGTTACATTTGGTGCTGGAAACTCTTGTAGACTTAAGATTGAGAAAAGAAATGTGTATTTCGTACGCTCATGCAATGCCAACTTATGTTTGGGACAGGTGTAAAAGCGCATAGCATGAAAACCACATTCTGAAGCCTTAATCAGATTGTCTTCTTATTTTGCTTTTACTTTTACAAGTATTTTCTAAAATACTAGAAATGTTTTTCCTATATATTTTTCATTTAGGCCGTGTCAGGCCTAAAATTATTCATGGAGGTATTAAAAAAACTTAAGTAGGTCCTGGAGAGCATATGACAGAGATATTCTTTTGACTTCAGTGAGCTCAAGATCGTTTTTTCCTTAATGTGTGGAAGCAAAGAGCTGTCACTCTGGACATTTAATCCTGGAACGTGAAGATGAGCCTGTGATCCAGCAACATTTGAGGAGAGTCCCCACCCTGGGGCTGCATGTTTTGCAGCAATGAGTGGCTGTGAGCATTGAGAATGCATGGAGAAATCCCTGTCTCTGACTTCTGTGCCAGTGTGCATAAGGCAGGTAAGTCTCTCTAGAGATATATAGATGATATTAGAATTTTACTGTTTGATCCAGATACTATAGGCATTTAGGTTTCTTCTTCTGACATGTTCTGCCTTGCCTGTCAGCCCAGTTCTAAATAAGGCAGTCGAACACAAACATGCAAATGGAGACATTTCTTTAGCGTTGTGAAACACATGCAAACTCTTAGAATAGATTTCCCGCACCCTCTCCCTTACTAGAGTTCTGTTTCATTTTGGAAAACCGGGCACCTATGGCTAATTTTCAAAGCACTGCCAGGAGGTACATCAAACCTTCCCCCATGCTGAGAAAGGTTTGGGTGGGTACCCCCTTTTATAATGTTGTCCTAATGCCCAGTTGACTGTAACTACAATAGAATTCTAAAATTAAACAGAATGGCCCTGAAATACTCTAGTTTTTAATAAAGATGTTATAATAGCTTGAGAGGTATTTTTATAGATGGTGATTTTTTATTAGCTACTGTGTTTGTTATTATTGTGGTTTTAGTTTGGAAACTTGTGAAATTACTTGAGAATAAGAAGTGAGTTTTTTAATATAGTGTATAAGGCAGAAAATTTCAGAAATACTCTCTTATTACTAGCTGGTGTATTCCTACTGATGTCATGTATTAGTTCCAGTAAAGACACAGAAGGTTTCTGTGTATTTTATCTCATAACACTAATAGGCGTTTTATTGTAATAAACTTAGCTTGCACTCTGAGAAGTAAAAGTTTCTAAAACATAGTGTAATGATTTTTGGTAGAAATTAACTTATGTTAATAAACATTAAAATAGCACCTTTGAAGGAAGTTCATTTTTTACTGTGCTTTTCTGTATGGCAGTAAACATATATTGTATTCTGAGAGTAACAAATTACATTTAAAAGTTTTCAATACCCTGCAACATCATTTGGGAAGATTATTTTCTTATTTCTGATGCAACTAATATATAAGCCAAATGGTTTTTTTTTTCTTTTTCCTTCTATTTTGCGTGATTTTACCAGCAAATAAATTAACAATTACTTTGAAGTTTTGAATACTGCCTTACATACAAATATTTCAGTGCACTTTTTTAACAGCTGCTAAGTAACCCTCCTTTATGCAAAAGGGAACTATTGATCCTTTTTATTACAAAGAGGCAAATAGTGAGGTGCAGAGATCTTGCACAGTATGCCAAGATCGCACAGGAAGACTGTGCAGGGATGTAGATGGAATGAAAGAATTTCTTTATATGCTGTTTATATGGTTGTAGCAGCCACAGAATTTGTCTGTGCCTTCTATATTGCAAAGTCTAAATGTGCCTCATTTCACTATTGTTTTTCCTGGTTCATCAGTCAACAGCCTAGTGTCAGGCAAAGGTTATGCCAACCAATAAACAATGGCAGCTATAAAGGAGGTAGCTATATCACAGAATGACAGACAGGTTTGGGTTGGAAAGGACCTTGTTGACCATCTAGTTCTCACCACCCCCCCCACCCTGCTCATCCAACGTGGCCTTGAACACTGCCAGGGAGAGGGCAGCCACAATGTCTCTAGGCAACCTGTGCAAGTGCCTAGACAAGCTCGCAGTGAAGAATTTCTTCCTCATACCTAATCTAAATCTCCTCTCCTTTAGCTAAAGGCCATTTTCCCTTGTTCTACCACTACATGTTCTTGTAAACAATCCCTCACCAGTGTTCCTGTAAATCCCCCTTAGTTGTTGGAAAGCTGAAGCAAGATCTCCCCTCCAGCCTAAACAAGACCAGTTCTCTCACCTGTCTTCACAGGAGAGGTGCTCCAGCCCTCTGACTGTCTTTGTGGCTCTCCTCTGGACTTGCTTCAACAACTCCATGTCTTCAATCAACACCTGCAAGCTCTTCTCCTCAGAGCTGCTCTCAACCCATTCTCTGCCCAGCCTGCAGTTGTACTTGGGATTGCAGTGACCCATATGCAGGATCTTGCACTCAGCCTTGTTGAGTTCTATGAGTTTACATGGGCCCACATCTCAAGTCTGCAAAGTCCCTTTGGGTGGCATCCCTTCCTCCAGCGTGTTGACCACACCACATGGCTTGGTGTCATCAAACTTGCTGAGGGTGCCCTCAATCCCACTGTCCATGATGCTGATAAAGATGTTAAACAGTGCTGGTCTCAGTAATGACCCCTGCAGAACACTACTTGTCATGGACCTTCACATGGTCATTAAGTCATTGGCCACAACCTTTTTGAGTACAACTGTCCAGCGAATTCTTTATCCACCAAGTGGTCCATCCATCAAATCCATATCACTCCAGTTTAGAGACAAGGATGTCGTATGGGACAATGTCAGATGCTTTGCACAGGTCCAGCTAGATGAGCTTCCCTTCTCCACCAGTGGTATAACACCATTATGGAGGGTGACCGAATTTGTCAGGCATGATTTGCCCTTGGTGTGAAGCCATGCTGGATGTCACCTACCACCTTCCTATTTTCCAAGTGCCTGAACATGATTTCTGGGAGGATCTGCTCCAAGATCTTGCTTTACACAAAGGTGAGACTGACCAGCCTGTAGTTCCCCAGGTCTTTCTTTTTTTCCCTTTTAGAAAACACGTGTTATATTTGCCCTTTTCCAGTCAGTGGAAACTTCATACTGCTATGACTTCTCAGATATGATAGATACTTTGCCACTTCATCTGCCAGTGTCTTCCAGACCTGCAGATACATCTCATTGAGTGCCATGGACTTGTGAATCTTTAGGTTCCTTTGATGGTTTCAAACCTGATCTTTTACAGTTCTTCATTCTCCCAGTCCCAGCCTTTGCCTCCTGTGATTTGGGCAGTGTGGCCAGAGCACTTGCCAGTAAAGACTTAGGCAAAAATGTTCATGGGTACATCAGCCTTTTTCATGTCTCAGGTAACCAAGTCTACCATTTCCTTCTGGAGAGGGCCTATATTTTCTCCCATCTTGCTATTATCACTTATAGCTATGGAAACTTTTCTTGTGGCTCTTAAATCTGGCCAGATTTAATGCTATCAGGACTTTAGCTTTCCTAACCTGATCTCTGGCTGCGTAGAAAATTTCTTTGTATTCTTCCCAGGTTACTTGTCCTTGCTTCCACCCTCTGTGGGTTTCCTTTTTGCATCTGAGTTTGCCCAGGAGCATTTTGTTGGTACATCCCATGGTACTCTACCAAGCAGAACTATGAAGACGCCAAAGTCTGCTTTCCTGAAGTCAGTTAGTGACCTTGCTGTGTGCCCTCCTCATTGCCCTGAGGATCTTGAACTCCACCATTTCATGGTCACTGCTGCCAAGGCTGCCCTTCAACTTCATGTTCCTCACCAGCCCCTTCTTATTGGTGTGAAAAAGGTCCAGAATGTCACTTCTCCTCATTGGCTCCTCTATCACATGGAAAAAGAAGTTATCAGTATATTCCAGAAACATCCTGGATTGCTTATTCCTTACTATGTTGTCTCTCCAACAGATATCAGGTTGATTGAAGATGGACCATGAGGACCAGGGCTTGTGAACATGAGGCTGCTCCTCTGTCTACAGAGGACCTCATCATCTCAGTCTGCCTGGTCAGGTAGCCTGTAGCAGACTCCCACTATAGTGTTCCCTGTCCTCCCTTTAATCCTGACCCTCTCACTTCGCTCTTTGTCCATCCCCAGGCAGAGCTCCAGCTGGTCATTGACACAGAGAGCCCATCCCCTCCTCACATCCCCTGAGGGTCCTTCCTAAAGAGCCTCTACCTTTCCATCCCAACACTCCAGACATAGGAGTCCTCCCCTGATGTCAGGAAGATCACAGCCCTACAGTCACAGCACACTTCCCTGACTCCTGCTTATTCCGCCTGCTATGTGCATTTTCCTGTTTTCCAGGGACCTCAGTCTTTGCTCCTCAGCTCAGCAGACAGTGCCTGTTGCCAGGCGGCTGAGCAGACATTTTGTAAGAATGTGTGTGACTCTCAGTGACCACTCTGCTTGCTGTTCGTTGGTTACACAATCACTTGTGTGCTGCCCGGTTACAAATTTATTTTCCCTGGTCCTTAATACTTAAGCCAGTGCTTGGTACTTGCTTAACAGCCCCTGAGACCAAGGCTTTCATTTTCTTCATAAACACAAGATACTCTTTCGGACTGCTACAGGTAATCTCAGGGGTTTCCTGTAACACTGTAGTGTTTTGTAGGGCTCCAGAGGCAAAGGGGCTGCTGCAAAGGGCTCTTTCTGCCCTTCACCACTGTCAATGGAGTCTGAACTGGAGCCTCCATAGCCACACTCCCACCAGCAGCATAGGATCTGTCTGAAGCTTTGGAGTAAGCAGAACCGTTATCTAAAAGTTAAATATAATGGGGGCTATTGCTTGTACTTAATATGCCTACATTTCCCCCTCCTGCTCTTCTCTCCTTGTCCCTGTCTGGATGGAGAATTGACAGCTGTGGCTTCAAGCAGGGTGTGTTTAGTAGCTGCAGGATTTGGATGCCAAGCTCTGGGATATCATTCTCAGAGTGGCATTTGGGTCTGAGATAGGCTCTGGCATTGCACTGCCTGCAGCTGTGAGAGGCTCTCTCTGAGGTGGTGTCAGGTCAAGCTACCTCCTTCATGGCAGAAACCCTTGCTTATCACCTGTCACTTTATGTACCAATTGCTTCCTGATGTAGCATAAGAAATCCACATGCAGGATTCTTATCACCATTGCAGATAGGGTCCTCCTTCAGAGCATTAGTCTGGCAGTGCTGGGACCACAGACTGGTTTGTGTTGGAAGGGACCTCAAAGACCATCTAGTTCCAACCCACTGCCATGGGCAGGGACACCCTCCACTAGACCAGGTTGCTCAAAGCCCCATCCAACCTGGCCTTGAACACTGCCAGGGAGAGGACAGCTGCAGTTTCTCTGGTCATCTTCTGCCAGTGCCTTGACAACTGTATAGTGAAGAATTTCTTCCTAATACCTAATCTAAATCTTCCCTCCCTCAGTTTAAGGCTTGTCCTGTCACTCCATGCCCTTTTAAACAGTCCCTCTTCAGTTTTCCTAAGGCCCTCATTAGTTGTTGGAAGGCTGCAGAAAGGTCTTGTGGGAGTCTTCTCTAGGTTGAAGCCCAACTCTCTCAGCCTGTTTTCATAACAGAGGTGCACTTGGCTTTGTTGAACTTTATGAAGTTTGTATGGGCCCACCTGTCAAGCCTGTCAAGGTTCCTCTGGATGGTATTGCAGATCAACGACTTCATCCTATTGTCCGTATCTTCAACAAGTATACTGCAGTCTGCTTGCAGGAACTCAGTACCAGGCATTGCCAACATCTCTAGCAATTCAAGTTTTTTGAGTTTATAGCAGGTGCTTTTGCTATGGAAAGCTGACTATAACCGTGGCTGTTTCTACTTCTGTTTATTGTCTATCTTGTTTGATTCTGTCTTTGTGATGTGATACACTGATGTAAGCTTATGCAGGTATGTTTGTGTCAGCATGCCAAACTGGTGTGATCGACACACCATGTAGATATGTACAATGTCCTCTGGTGTTTGTTTTCTAACAAGCATCATGGTCACAAGAAGAACGAACCATCTGAAAAGGTCTGTAATGAAGAGACAAAAGTTGATTGAAAAAGTGACTATTTATCTTCCCAATCCAGAACTCGTGGGATAAGAGAGTAAAAGCAGCAATGCCTGTGATAGGTGGATTCCAAATAAGAACTAACAGGCTGATATTTAAAATCCCATATCTTTTACTCATGTCAGTGGAAATGATGAGTGCTTGGCAACTCTGAAAATTGGTGAAATTAGATTTCAGTCAGTACCTTTTTTCTGAGATGTTCTACAGTGGCTGTGCACTATAAATCATTTTGCTGTGGATGAAACAATGTTTTCCCTGGGATGGAAACATAGCAAAAAAACATGGGGAGGATACATTTTTTACCCTGATAGTGAAGTAATGCCATACCTGTTACGAAGATCCTTAAATGTTCTCACATAGCAAGATGCTTAGACCTTAATCATAGTAACAAATTACTTGCTTTATCTTCAGTTTTATTTCCACTTCAGAGAGCCAAATGACTGTTTCAATGTGCTATTTTAATGACTCCTTTATGTCTGCTAACATAGAGGCCTAATGTAGTCATCTAACATTGATAAATGTCATAAGTCAGTAATGTGCTATGTGGCTTCCCTAGAATGTTTCCCTCTTGTTCTGACTGTCTGGATATAAGAGACAGCATATCTAACTTTCTTTCTGGATCTTCTGTGGATTCCTGTGTGGTATAGCTGATTAAATAAGCATTCACTGTACAGCAACTGGTGAAAAGTGCCAGGCAAAATGTTAAACTGCTTTAAAAAGATAATATCGGTTATAATTAACAGATTGGATTTAACCTGGATTTTACTTTTCCTTTTCCTTTTTCTTAATATCAGATTGCAGTAAGAATAATTGAAACCCTAGTAGAAAAGACACAGGACTCAAACTGCTAAAAAAAAATCCAGTGGGTATTTCCTGTAATTGCTGCTGTGAAACAAATGGACACAACTGGAAAGAGATTACCATTTCATCAAAGCTTTATGAAAACCATTACTTGGTTTTCATAAAGCTTTTATGATTTAAAAGTCAATTTTTAATTAATATTACTGATTACATTAAATTAAAATATTCTGCCAGACAAATATCATCTTCAAATTGTTGAAGAGAGCAATGAGCAATGTGCTTGAGGAATTCCCATTGTGCCTCAGGAGGAGATTTCAGGCATTCCTGGCTTTTAGAGATCACTGGAATATGCCACTCTCTCATGCTGTGCCTCCCCCTGCTCTGTCTGACAAGCAATTTAATATCACATAATGCCTTTTTTGTCAGAATTACACATGATGCAGACTCAACCTGCTGACATGACGTTAGCGGGACTGAGTCAAGCCCTGACATATCAGAGAAAGCACGGTGATCAGTCAGCCATCTGCACACTGACTCTTGGATCTGGCTTCAGTAATTAGGTGTGATGTGTGGCTTACAAAATGTTGTGTGTTTTCCCTAAAGGCTATTGGAAATCCTTGGTATCATTGGAAAAGTTTCTTATGTCAGTTAGCTGCTGCTCTGGTCACAATACCTTTTCTGACATGTACATGAACATGTTGACCCTAGGGCTGGCAGGTTCCCTGGGACCACTGGAGAGGATTTGGAAGCTGTTTTGTGGGATCTGTGTGTTCCTCACTGCTTTGTGCAGTTTGTGCTAGAGATAGCCACAACACAATTCTATGCTCTTTCTGGGGACTCTGTGTTTAATCATTAACCTGTATTAGCAGTAATTTGGATTGTGATGCCTATAAAATATAATTTTAAACAGATGAGAATATCCTAAGGCCAGAATCAAACTTCCAGATGCTGACAGGAAAAGAAGTCAAAGCACTGACAAGCTAGTGTAACGTGCAGTGAGCAAGAATAAAATCTGATATTTGGCTTAAACAATGTTTTAAATAATACAATATAGATACCGAAAGCCCCCAAAAATTGAAGGAGGGCTCTATTTCCTTCACAGTTTAGAAACAGCCAGAACATACTGTCCCTTAACTAGGTAAGAGCAGGTCTGTTGAGGTAGGGGGAGAAGACTTTACCAACTTTGCCAGAGAAAACCTTCTGAAGCTAGTCGACACAGAGGGAAGTCCAAAAGAAAGGAACAAAATGGAATGTTTATTTGTCGTTACTTCATCAGTCTTTTAAGTCAGCAGGTCAAATTAAACTAAGTCGGTTCTTTGCATTTGATGTACTGGGACAGATAATTTTGAGATTGTTTGGAGTGATTCTGTGAGCCCAACAAATTAAACTACTCTGCTATTTTAGCAAATTTATTGTGTGAGTGCTAGACTAAAATAGATTGCTGTACTTAATAGCTATAGGTGAGCACAATAGTTTGCTTTGTAGCAACATCTTTGAACAACTTCTTAAATGCTAAATGCCTTTAGGTTTGAAGGAATTCTTGTGTGCTGTATGCTGAAAAACACGGTGAAGAATTATGTTTGACAAATTCAGGTGTGGTGCTTCATACTTGCATTGGTTTTGGCTGGGATAGAGTTAATTTTCTTCATAGTAGCTAGTAGGGGACTGTGTTTTGTATTTGTGCTAGAAACAGTATTGATAATTCAGAGATGTTTTAGTTACGGCTGAGCAGTGCTTGCACAGAGCTAAGGCCTTTTCTGCTCTTCACACTGTGACACGAGTACACAGGCTGGGAGTGCACAAGAAGCTGGGAGGAGGCACAACTGGGGCAGCTGATCCCAACTGACCAAAGGGATATTCCATAGCATATGATGTCATGCTCAGCATATGAAGCTGGGGGAAGAAGGAAGGAGGGGGCGTTTACAACAATGGCATTTGTCTTCCCAAGTAACCATTACATGTGATGGAGCCCATCTTTCCTGGGGATGGCTGAACTCCTGCCTGCCCATGGGAAGTGTGATGAACTCCTTGTTTTGGTTTGGTTGTATGCTTAGATTTTGCTTCATCTATTAATCTGTCTTTATGTCACAGTACTTTATTGAGAATCTTATGGTTTAGTCTAAGGGGATGTGATTGGTTATATCCCCTTTCAAGTAACACATACATCCTTAGGCCTGGACGATAGTGTATCATGTTTTGGATCTGGGAGTTAGTTCTGGACTGAGCCGTATCTTAAAAAAAAGTAATCCCGCTATTAAGAGATTCCCTATTTTAAGCCATTCCCATACTTCTAGGATGGTAAAATAATGAGTAAAATAAAAGTCCTTACCTGATTGCAGTGAAAGGATCTCTTCTTCCAGAAAAGACCATTGTAATATTGACATGTCAGAAAGTTCTGTCTTCAGTTTTACTTTAGAGAAAAAAGAGACATTCTGGGGCATGGATTTTACTCTGTTTTGAGGAAAGACAAGAAAATGAAATAGTGTGCGTGTGTGAGATTGAGGGAGATGTTCAGAAAAGACAATGCATGTAAATGAGAGACTAAAAGAATGTAAGACAAAAATTGCTTCTGGGCTTTAATAGGAATGGCAGAGCTTATTCTTTTTGTCTCTTTCAGTGAGTTTGTTTGAGTGTGTGCTGGAAGAGGTCAGGGCTGTGCTGGGACGGCCACCCGCACGGTCTAGCAAACACTCTGCTGGTGGTTGCTCACAAAGAAGCGACACATTCCTTTTGAGCCGTTTAGGTTGTGTGCTTCCAGCTTGAACACTGGAGCAAATAGTGTGTGGGGGAACCGATGGCTGCAGAATTAGTAAAAGAGGTTCCCGTGGAACATACCACAGTTCCTGGGCAGGATCGTGTAATCCTAGACGGGGTGGCATTATACCGTGCTTTCACATTGGTTGCCCTTTTGTATTCCAAGGAACTATTTGGAGAAGCATACGCTGTTTGGCATGAGTCTGGCCCTGCATAATTTACATTACTGTTATTGTATTTTATAGCATGCAGAGTAGAGACTCTGTTCTGAGCAGAATGTATGGAAATGTGGCTGCTGTTTGTCAGTCCGGATTTAATTAGTTGCATTAGCTGCAGCAGTGAAGATTAGGCAAGCAGAGTGTGCCTTACCCACAGGCAGCAACATCAAGAAACAGTTGCTTTTCATGGCCTGTATCCCATTATATAATCAGGTTTCATGGTTATTTTCTAAAAGTGCAAGCCTGGAATCTTTAGCGATTCAGACAAATATGGGGAGAGGGAGAGGATATCCCAGAGATGGAACTCGTGCAGCTATAGCTTACTGTCTGCTGCTGCTGCTGTGTCCAGCTGTTGTATTAGTATTTGTTCTAGCACAACACTGCAGAAATTTAAAAACAAAAGGGGAAGAAAAAAGCAACAGAACCAGAATAGCTTATGGAAGTTAGCTCAGCAACACCTGGTGCAGTCAACCATTAAAACACCTGTATAAATCTCAGCATATTAAAAATTCAACAGATCAGTTGTACTCTAGAGCTTTTCCTGGTCTGGGATAAAGGACTGCGAAAAAGGAGATTTTAAAAAAATTATTTCTTTTTCCAGTACTGGAAGAATTATGATCTTCATGCACCTGGAATTTCTCTAGTTTATATACGTTACCAAAGGAGATGTAAAAGAGCACTGCATCATGATAGTAGTATCATAAAGTACTGATATGTGCATATAAATGATTGCAACGTGTGTGAGAGATGCAGACTCAAAGCATGTTGCCTTGATCTGACAGCAGGTAGTTTTCTGGAATACAGAAAGTCCAAATTCAGACCTGAGCGAGATGATTGTAACTTCTTCAATATCAGAATTGCAAACATATGCCCTAGATCTGAACCTGACCTTAAACCAATTTGTATTCCTGTTAACAAAAAAAACAGAGGAAATTTTTTTCCCTTTTTGCATAGAATGTTCTGTTCATAAAGTTGTTTCTGGTGGTAAAACACATGAAAATATTAAAATAAAACTTAAAATATTTAAATAAATCATGATTGAACAGGCATGTTATAAAGCTGTCTACAATCTCTGAGAAATAAAACTTTGCTGGTATGTTGCAGGTACTTCTGAAGCAGGAGGGTCTGCTTTTTCTAAATAGATTCTATTTATTATGGGTGGCTGGGTATCTGCATTCTATCTCAGTTCCCTGTAGTAAGGAACTGACCACATTACTATTTGCAAACACAGGGTTCACTCAAGTGGTACTAAAAAGAGAAGAGGTGGGGCAAGCAGAGCTTTAAAAAGAAAAGAGGAGTCCGTCCAATTTAGTATGTAAAAAGCAACTGTGTTTTGGAGAAGGACGGTACCTGGACATATCGCTCCCTGTGCTCCACAGAGGGCTGTGGGGAACAGGTTTCTAAATTTGCTGGTTTTAAGATTTAAACAGCAGCATTGCTTGTTGCAAGAAAATTCGCAGTGACCTTGCAAGCATTGTATTTAAGCTGTGTTAAGTTTGTGGCAAGAGTGTCAGGCATTTCATACTTGGCTTCCTAAAAAGAAAAAAAGAAAAGAAAAGGGAGAGAGAGAGAGAGGGGGAGAGAGAACCCCCGACTTGTGTGGGGAAGAAATCTCCCAGGAATTTCTTCAAGGTTGTAGTCAGACACAGTAAGGGCTAAAGTAACAAGAAAAGCAAGACAAAGATAAAACTTGGTATTGTGATAAGATGTCTGAGTGTAAAGTAGAAGATTGCAGAAACCCTTTGGGATTACATATGATCATCTTGTCCTGGATGTGACGAACACAAACTAGTTTTTCTCTGGTGACAGCTCAAAAAAAAAAGCCTCCAGATTATGTTTCTCTTCCTTGTTGCTTTTTTGCCAGTGGTTTTTAAAATTGGTTTTGTCAGCCTCTCAGCCCTGCAGCACTGGAACTGTCCTAATGGATACAGATTAAAGACTGAAAACTCTGCTTGTGTAGGTAAGTTGCTGCCCGTTCACAGATTAAAAAAACAGTATTTATATTCTTTTAATTGAATGTTATCATGTTAAGAGATTTTTTTTATGGATTGCTTGTATTTTGTACTGGCAGAATTGATAAATCAGATTCTTGATATCTTTTACTTCTGTGATGAACGGAACCCACTGTATTTACTTTGTTTTTCAGATTGTCAGTTTAAATATCAGAAAGCAGGGTAAACTTTTATTTGTTCATTAAGGGATCTGAACTGTTCCCCAGTTACAGAAATTCTCTGTTGTGGATTTAGTGTGTCTGTGTTTTCAGTAGATGTGAATAGATGTACTCCTGCTTCTATATACATAAAATTTGTGTAAAGGTGTATTTTTTTATTTCTGTATGCATGTAGAAAGAATATTTTAATAATAGTGCATTAATATACTCTGATATGTGGGCTAGATAACTTTAAAAACTACTCTTTTCTCTGTTTATTTGTGCATATAAATATATGTGCTTATATTTAATAATGTCTTATACAATACATGACTCGCAAGTGTGTTTGATTCTATAATACTAAAATCTGGGTGAAATATATGACACTAATATTAGTATACTATATCAGTTCCCACTCCTTACAGAGAGTAAGACAAAGAATGACAGAACCCTTCTCCCTACTCTGCTAAACTGAACTGTGATTTNTTGTGGTTTTTTTGGGGGGGGGCTGTTGATTTGGGTCTTGGGTTGTTTTTTTTTAAGAAAGTCAGAGCCAATGAAGTCATGGGCTTTGCATTAAGGAGATGAGGAAATACTCTGTAAGGATTCAAGCAAACAGACCTAATACTTGGAATTAATGCTTTCGCCTTAGATTGCTTGGGCTTCAAAGGCTCTGACTCAGTTCTTGACGCAATTCCAATGATTTAGTAGCAGGTGCCTCCTCTGCATGTTCTGCCAAGAGAAACCATCTTGTAAGCAGAAAATAGAAGTATGCATGTTAAATACTCTCGTATTGAGAGAGGAGACACTAGGCATTTTTTGTGCACAAATGATAAAGCTTACTGGAGGTCTGTCGGAGAGCAAATGCACCTTGGGTGCTTCCCCACTGATGCTTGAGTTCACTTGAGAAGCATATTTCTGAAATTAATCTCCATACTACCACCTCTTTCCATGCATGCCTTTGCATTGTGGAGCACAAATGGGATTCTCTTTAAGCCAATCTAAATCAGAAGGTGTTCCCATAAGAGAGCATCTATCCTCTCCACTGTTGATGGCCACTTGGTCCATTGTACCAGTCTAGACCTGGTTCTCAAAAACCTCAATGTGAAACTTGCAGCATGTGTTGGATATGTCATATTTCCCCAACTGTGGTGCTTTACAGTCTCTCCTACAGGTCCACCTGATTTACTAATATGTAAGTTGCTTCCACAAACTAATAATTATGATCTACATTGGTTACGACTTCTGAAATACTGGGTTTCTCAATTAAGAGTTCATGCATGACAGGAAAATCTTACTGACATGAAGGGAATTAGTTGCTTGGCTATTGCTTAATGAGTCAAAAATTCACTCTAAATATTGACATTCAAAGGGTGCAAAGATGTATGTTTATTTCAGTTGATAGATTTTGCATATTGATGCATATTGCTCTTCCATTAGCAGAGACATAACCTATGCTGCATCATGTCTTTTTTGTAGAAAATTAGATATGTTCAGCTGCTGTGTGATGATAGGTAAAGCACCAAAACAGAATGGCCAGTAGATCGGCAAACTCTGCAAGAAACAGTAATAGAAGTAGTCTTTTGTGTGAGAGCTAACATTACTGTGGCATACTCTAAGCAATTCCATGAAATATAAATAAAAAATGAAATGTGCTAAGGTATCTTTTCAATTAGAGACCACTGGGTTACTGGGGGGTTAAGCAAAGGTGAAATTTTAACATGAAATGTAAGACTGAAGGATGCTTTGATGGGATGGATTTCCCCTGTGCTTTCCTCTGCATGCTGGATATCGTGTTCTAACCAGAAGACCGGATGTATGATATTCTAGCTCATTAATTATGTGAGATAAAGGGTGCAGTGGAAGCAAGTGGTAGGAAGCTGGAGGCAGGCTTTGAAGGTAATAGCGAGGATAAAAGTGGTGAGTGGGAGATGTGACTCATACCACTGAAATGTGAACAGTGACAGCAAGCTGAACTGTGGCTTGGTGACCATTCCTGGTGAGCTGTAATGAAAATACCAATTATAAAATGTCCTTTATTGTCTCTGGCTATGGTGGCATCTTGCCAGCCATAAGGACTACCCTGAATTCAGAAGGTGTCTGAATTCTGTTAGTGAACTGTTAAAAGTGGCACTTACTGGAAAATGTGTGGGTTTTCTGGATTTGTTTTCCATACTGCTACTACAGTTGAACGTCTAGGTCATGTTCTTCTGGCATTGCTAAATAGCATGCTTCTTAATTAGTTCCTTTTATTTCAAGGGATATTCAAAGATCAAAGACCTTCTCATCCTGTGGAAGGATAATGAAATCTAACCCTAAATATCTCACATTATTTTATACAGTTATTTTAAGAGATATTATTGACTCCTGACTTGGTATGCCAAGAGAGGAGAGGCCATTTAGAGTGTCTGTTTGTCGCACAACAGCAAAGTTTATACAGAAGGTATGGGAAAATGGATGGTGAGGTTGGAGCAAGGTTAGTCTTGTGAATTAACAGATCAATTTATTGGCAAATTAGGGTAGAATTGGAAGAATTTCTCCAATTTTTCACATTGCCATCTAGATTTAATAGTTTATTTTAAGCTGATGTCAGGACTGGGGACTCGGTAAACTTTGAATAACTTTTCTTTCTTAGACCCCAGTGAAAACATAGAACCTTCTGTCTCTAAAGAAAACGGTCTGGACTCCACAAGAGTTATTATTCCTACAAACTAAAAATGTGTATAGTTGGTCCTGAAAGAGCTTTGACTTTTAACATATTTGACCACGTAAGCATACATGATACACCAGGGGATGGGCCTTACGCTTGTTGGAATCAGTTGCCTGTGCCCTCCCTAAGTACCACTTTAACAACACCTTTTTTTTTTTTTTTTTTGTGGTCTCATGGTGTATAGATGCTTTCTTCACTTGAGACCAAACAGTTTCCCGTAGGCACTGTTTATTGGAAGAAACCTCTATAGCAGCCCTTTGTATTAGAAATTGTAGACTAGATACTAGTGCCTGTTAGTCTTGAGCTATCCTTGGTAAATATACTATGTTCTGCAACACTAGAGTTGTACTTTGGCTGACTTCGAATGTCCACTCTGCATGTTTTAAAAGTGAAGGGAGTTACTTAAACAATCAGCAATATTGTTTAGGTGTTTTTGAAGAAGGCAAAATGCATTATTCAGTTTTACCTAATTGTAGGTTCTTAAATTCTGCCCGTCTCTACTAATACTGACATTAATTTACCAGACCTTGTCACTTCTTCAAGGCTAGCTAACATGCTGTACATTCCAACAGAGCTACAGCCTGCAATAGAAAGTGACAACTGCAGCTATCTAGGTCAGCTCATTTCATCAGATGCTTCTCCCTGTGTCTCAAGTTTTCCTTCTTTCCTTCTTGCTGTTCATCACTTTCCTGCAATGGAACACTGGTGATGCCAAATATTGTTATTTCTCTTTGTATAACATCATTAAATTCACCTTAATTATCTAAATCCTAGCTTCCGTTTGCTTCACACAGCCTTCTAAAGACCCACTGTTCAAACTTCCTATGTTGTATTCTGAGAAGTATGAAACACCAGAACCTTACTAATTCACATCTGTCCTTTCATTGTAAGTATTGCGTAAGGAGCAGTAACAGCCAATGAAATGGGGAGCTGTGTTGTCTGCCATGTCATGACATAGGGATAAGCCTGTTGAGATCCCACTTGTGTTTCTCCGTATTTCAAGGAGCTGAGGTCAAGGCATGCTTGCTTGCCTATGTTAGGCAGCTGTCTTCCTGCTAGCTCTCTTCATATTATACTGCCTTGGGGAAAGATGTTTCAAAACATTACTACCAAATAGCAGTGAGGAATGCTTGAATGTGGGTCGGAACCCACAGACCAATTCATAACATTGAATTTTCTGGAAATCAATCCAGCTGAATGTGGACAAGGACTGTCTTTACCTTTAAAAACATAGATCAAAATAGGAAGGAGGTGATTACGGTACAAGAAATGACAGAAATAGTGTCACACATCACACAAAGTTTTATCCTGGAAAGGGCTAAGGGGCAGACTCCAGGACCAGTGACTAATACTGCAAGACTCATTATTGTTTTGCTCATTGGAAAATAGCAAGTAATAATTTTGTGTTCTGTTTTAAACAAAACTAACTACTTTCTAGTACCTAATTTGAAACCTGATTTTAAAAGGAGGTGTATTATGGTATTGGCTCATGCCTTTTGAAGAGTGCCAGATGATAACTTCATGAAATTTGTCTTTGAAAAGCAAGACAGTAATAGTGTGTCAAAAGTTGAATCATGAGGAAAGTAGAGGTCCGTTTTCTAGCTTACACACAGAATTTATTTTGAAGACAAAACCAGAATATTTTTTCTTCCATTCTAGTGCCTAAACCCTTGAGATCTGAGTCCAAAAAAGTAGAGAAGATGTTCCAGTCCCTTGAGATCTTTTTTTGACAATTAGCTTCAAGATGGCTATAAGTGGTTTCTGAATCTTATTTCAGTTCTCAATTGGATTCTACTTTATGTTTGATTAAATTATGTGGTTGTTCTTGCTGTCATACCTTTGCTACAATCACCTCTTTAGCTCCGGACTGGAAATGTCCAGGAGTTGCTAACCCCCTTATTGTATTCACATTGTATTTCTTATGATGGTATTTGAGAACTTCACAGCTTCTCTCCTGTCAAAAGTTATGAGTGATCAGGTTGTATTTAAACCTCATTTAAAATTAGAGAAGATATCTATTTTATTGTAACCTACTGATAGAGGGCACATCTTTTTCTAGCTCTCTTCTGTATGCCTTTAACAAAATAGATAAAAGGGACGTTGGCTTTCTTTGTGACCCAAATGAAATTTCACATTCAGCCTTGGTTAGATACAGTGGATTGAATTTATCCCAGGTCCAGCTCCACAGGAAGCAAATTTGAGTGAGATTGAGTGTGTGTATCTGCACATGTATATTTTATGTACATAATGTATGTATTTGGGGCTATAATGGAACACAAGTTCTGGCTCTGAAACTGTGGTTTCTCTGTATCCCTGCCAGGAATACTAATGCTTCACCTTCTGCAACCGGAGCATTTCTCAGGACTCTCAATAAAGTAGCATATTTGTATGCAAAGTCATTGAGAGCTGCCAACATCATGATGACATGATTCATCGTTTTTCACTGATTCTCAAGGCATTTTTTTGCATAAAGAAGCCTTTGAGAACTAAGCACAACCTCATTCTTCCTTTCAGGGATGGCTGTCAGGGCAATGCAGACAGCTTTTGTGTTCACTAAGCCGATTTCTTTCACAGGGTAAAGTTCCCACTGGGGGAAGTGGTTGCCAGGAGACACAAAACAGCTACAGCAGGATGCAACTTTGCACTTTGGCACTATGAGTGCAGGTGAATCACAGAAAAACATAGAATGGCTTGGGTTGGAGGGAACCTGTAAAGATCTTCTAGTCCAACCCCTGATGGCACTGCTTAGTTACACCTGATGGATGGTTTCTTGATCAAGTTCTCCTTAACCTTAAGAAAAAAGCCCTTTTTTTTGTTGGTTGTTGGTTTTTTTGTGGATTTTGTGGTGGGTTTTTTTGTACTTTAAGCAAAGAGAGCATGTTAAGCAGAGAGCCCACTTCCATTGTTAGCACCGTAAAGTCTGAATGTCCATCGTGTTTTGCAATAGCGCTGTGTCTATGGGCGCTTCCTGTTTACCACTGGAAGAGGCATTCTCTGGCGGCCAAGCTTCCTGTCACCCCTGCACCTCTTGGCTTTCATTGGGTGACTCTTCTTCTACTATAGCCTTCCTTATCTGGGCAGTTTCTTGCTTTCAGTATGTGTGTGATTCTCTTTGTTATGCAAACATTGATGAGGATGAAAATAGGCAGACTGATAACCTTGAAATCCTCCCTTCAAGTATGATCCTTGCAGAGGCAGTGTAAATTCTTGTAGCCTGATCAATCAGCATGCCTTTTCTTGGATCGCTCATATAAAGCTGGAAAATCTATCCTGAAAATAATAGGTTGTTGTCCAGTTACCTTGGTGCTTAGCTCAGTAACCTGTGTTTGGTTAAAGTGTGTCTTCCCAGTCTGATCTTGACTTGAGAATATCCACTGTTTTTCACACCTTCAGTTTTATTCGGTAGCTAGTTTCCTTAGTCAATCATAGTTCCTGTTAAATGTCAATTTAATGTCTAAATCTGAGTTTTCTGGCTTCAGTTCTCAGCCATCAGTCTTTGTTAAATCTTTCTTGCAAAAGATTATAGTGTCATTTAGAAAATCTGGTACTTTTTCTTTGTGAAGGTATTTATATACTGTATTCAATCCTTCTCCCAAGCTCCTTTCTGATAATCTAAGCAGACTGAGCTCTTTAAGTGTCTCAGAGAGGCATTTTTTCCTTACACTCAAATCAAGCTTTTTATCCTTGTTGTATGTGCTTTCTAATTTTTAGGACCCTTTAACTACCAGGATCTAAGAAACACTAACATCATGCCAATATAGTCTGACCACTGCCTTATACAGAAGTAAAATATTTTCTCCTGTGTTTGTGTGTTGTGATTTGAATTTTCTTGCTAAGTAACATGCTAATAGGTCAGCTTTCTGTCCAGTATGAATACAAATCCTTGTCAGAGTAAGGAGTTTTCCAGATACAGACTGTAGGTCAGACCTATTTTTTTAATTCTTATTTAAAGCGCTCTTTATTATGATTGGTTAACAATCCTTTCATCAGTTTTTCACATTGCTTAGCCAAATGACCTCTGTCTTCAACAATCTTACATCTATACAGTTGCCTTTATTACTCCTATTTGTGATTTTCTCTGGGAAATAACATCAGATTTATTTAACAAGTTGTTATTGTCATCAAAGTAGATTACTGATAAAGCTATAATTTAGTTCATATTAGTCAACGTCTTGTACCTGTTTTTGTACTGGTGACTACATCAGATTAACTGTCTGGTTTAGTCATCCAGTTACTCCATTTGAAAATCAGTGCATCGGGGAGAGATACACACAGTGTTCATGCCTGCAGACCCCTTCACATCTAACGTTGATGGCAGCTGTAACAATGAGCTGACATCACCAAAGCCCTCCTATACGATCTGTCAAAGAGCCCTTTAGTTTTAATGACATCCAGGCAGGAATGCTTTAAACTGGCAACCTTAAGCTCACAGTTTCTGTAGCCCATTAACAAACTTCTAAGCCAGACAAACCTTCCTGGAGGAGATTTGGAGGAGTTACTCCTTTAATGCTGTGGAGAATGGCATATACATCTCTAGTACCTGTGGGAAAATATGGTCCTGAAAGCTGATTGTTTGAAGAAGATTGTGGGTTAGAATTAGAGCTCTTCATGGAACTAAGTTACTGAAAACACTGCTGCTTTACCTTCACAATCTGCTCAGCAGAAATCAGTTGCGTGTGTTCTGCTAACATTTCATACGTTGCAAACCTGTTCATCTGCTAAGTGCAACATAACACTGTGGGAAAACTCTGGAAACAATATGGTAACCTTCCCTAGTCTGTATAGGCATGTTAGGTGACTGTAAATCATAGATATTCTTTTTGAACAACATTGATACCTGGCACAGACAAAACCCCTAAACGCTTCTGCTGCACAAAGTTGTTTGGTTGTCTTTTCTTAAAGCAGTTAAAGGAGAGAGGTTCCCAGACCCATGGGATATCAGAGATCTGGTTCCTTAGCTTTCCCTAGGTTACAGAGAGAGTTTCTGTCAGTGTGCTGGTGTGAGTTGGTTAAAGTGCAGTTCCTTCTAGTTACCATGAGGTGCCATTTCTGACCTTTGAACTTGGGGAATCCTCAAATAACACTCACAGACCTCATGAAGCACCTGGGTAGTTTGTGCTTGATTCAAATGATCATCCAAGATAAGTTATCCAAGGAGGAGCTCTTCTTCCATTGCTCTAAATTCTTGATCAAGAGTAGAGAAATTGTTGTGAGCTGTACTTGGAATAACTCAATTCACATAGGTAGTTTTGGTTACAGATCAATGTCTTTTAGTGGCTTAATCAAACATGTCTCATTAAAATAATTTGTGTTGATTCCTTTTCTTCCATGTGCAAAGTCACAAAACAAAGGCTGTTGACATCAAATAGATCTTGTGCAGGGTAAAAGCTGCTCCTTAGAGCAACCTTGGCAGTGGTTATACCAGAAATACACCAGGTTATGGTACTGCCAGATGTCAAGCACCTGGCAAAAGTAATTTGTTTTCAGTAGGAACTGTGGTTTATCTAATTTTTCTGGAACATTCATCTATGGTATTGTCAAAAGGGTTAATTTCTTTTCCCCATACTGTAAAACATACTCATCAGTGGTAAAATCTTTTTTTGAAAAATAAAGTCGTTAATTTAGAACTTAATAGCTACTGCCTTGGGCCCTGATAAAACACCATAAATACACCAAATATCCTTACATTCCTAAAGGCTATAGCATAATTTACCTGTTAAAAGACCAGTTTGTAATTAGTTTGCTTTTTGCCTTGGTTTGGGCTTGTTGCTGTCAGGATATGGTGGGGGTTTAGTGCTTTCTATGTGTTTTTGAGATTTGACTCAAACCAAATGAGCTCAATGTGGAACTTGGTGCCGTAGCAGTCTGTTTTCTGCTTTGCAAAGTTTATTGATTTATTGATTGATTGATTGCTGAGGAAGGAAGGATAGAGGGAAGCAGCTGCAGGCAGCATTTGTCTAGCAAAAGATAATGGAAACCACAGAAATGAAATATGAGACAAGTTCATTCTCTGTGTTTGGACAATCGGAGACCAGAGTGCCCAGACAGTAGGGAGAATGGTTAATTGCCCTGGACAGTCTTCTGAAAAAAAAAATAAAAATTGAAAATCACAGTGCATTGGATAATGGAGAAAACAATAATTCTGAAACCAACACATAAAGCAATACAGCCCACGTCCTCTCCTTTTGATGAATTTATCATTAGATAACTATGCCAAGAGTATTCTTTCTCTGCTCTTTGCTGCTGTTGCTAGCTGAATTTCCCTATTCTGTGATTCCTCACCTGTTCAAAACTATGTTTCAGATATCGATGAATGCCTTGAAGGTGGTATGGGAACCTGTGGCCAAACATGTATTAATGTGCCAGGGTCCTACATCTGCTCTTGTTTGCCCGGCTACACTTTGGATATTGACAAATGGTCATGCTATGTGAATGGTAAGGTAATTTTCTTTTTTTGATGATTAAAAAGGAGCTTTAGGGATTTGGTTAGCATGATTTTTCAAAGTTAACTACGAAAATGTGGAGTTACACAACTCCTGCTACCTTTGCTTCTTCCAGTTTGTTGTTCGAGGGACAGTGCTGTGAAATAGTAAGCAGAAGGTATTTTGTTTTGATCCATTGGCGTGATGCGCATAGACCCAAACTGGATTATTTTTCTAGTCATTCCTAAATATCTCTAGTGCCTTAAACAGAATGTTTGGGATTTTTAAAAATTAAATGGTTTTTAAACTTTGCACTTCTGAAGTCAAAACAAGCACATTATCTCACAATAGTATTTGTGTACAGGTTTCTTTAAAAGAACTTTTCTACCTCAATATAGGAAGATTTCAATATCATTACTAACATTTATAGCACCAGTAGAATGTGAGTGATGCCTCAGTACCTACCTTATGCTAGGTACAAACCCTTTTCTGGGGGGCACACCAAGTGAAATACCCTCATGTCTTTACACAGGAAGTTCTTTAATGCAGCTGTTCCTTTACTTGTTCATTAAACCCCTTATAAAAATAAGTCCCAAATCTGACCGGTGCCTCTCTAATCAATGTTAGATTTGTTTGGTCCCTGTTCCATTTACAGCCTCATCCACAGATGCCTGACAGAAAATTCAGAGAGTGGAAAGGACAAAAACAAAATATATAAGTGCTATTGGCCAACTAATTGGCAGAAATGCAGGCAGTATGGCTGTCAAATTCCTGAGATAAATCAACCTCGCTACACTTCACTGTTCATTTACCATTTGCGTAAAGCAAGGAAGATTAATTCAACAAGTAATCAGTCTGGAAAACTGCCATTCTCTTGGACCTATATCAATAATTGCATTTCAAAGTCACTCGAATAGAGTGTCACTTATATGCCATGATCTGTTGTTTCAGGCAACCATATTGTAAATCACACCATTACCACCAGAATGGGCTTTCTTCTTTTAATTCCATTTTAGTGGTAAATTAAAGAGCAGGTTGTACCCCCAATATATATGTTATTTTTTTAATTAGAAATAAAACTCCACCTTTATTTTTTAAATGAAGGCTTAAAGCAGACTGCTTTCATGGAAACCTTGTTTCCTCTGCTGCACACTTGGTAGACATCTGACCAGGCTGTAGAATTTGGTATTAGCAGTAACAACCATTGCAGTCTTCATTTCATGATGCAGATTTTTTAACCTAATTTTCAGCATTAAATGTCAAAAGACCATTACATTAATATCTTTTTGGTTCTCTGATATGCCTGGAACTTTACCATTAAAATATCAGGACCTGGTTAGATCCTGAAGTTTCTCTTTGGCTAGTACAGCAATGATGAGAATGTCATGCAGCAAAAGTGCAAAGCTCATCTATTAATTGGTCTCTCTTTGTTTTCTCCATGCCAGACCCTGCGCCATTCCTACTTTTTAGCCATGGAAATGGCATCTTTAGAATTGACACTGAAGGGACTAATCATGAAAGATTGGTGGCTGATACTGGTCAGTCGACGCTTATGGATTTTCATTATGCGGAAGATAAAGTTTATTGGGTAGACTCTGAAAGGCAGCTTCTTCAAAGAATTTACCTGAATGGCACAAGAAGAGAGGTAAAGTACAGAGTTCTCAGGAATTCTCCAAGTTGATGGGCATAAAACCCTCTGTGGAAAACACCTGCCCTTTAGGTACCATTCTGCTGTTCCTGTTAATTGCTTAGACTTATTAAATAGTGTTTGTTATTGTATTAAGTATGGTTCCTGTCTTGTCTGTTTTACTGGCATTCATGGTACATTTAGTGTTTTCTGCAGATCAAGCGAAGGAGAGTTAAGAAGGAGAGGAAATTCAAACTAAAGCTTTGAAAACAATACTATTTCTATCAGTTTTAATTTAATCCCTGGCATTATGGAAGTTTGTCTCCCAGATTACTGTAACTCAGACTGGCACAAATGGAATGGGAAGAATGTGCTTGAATTCCTGCTCATTTTTTTTTTAATCCTTTTATTGGTTTCTAGGGTTGCGTAAATACTTCTTTCAGCACTTCGATCTTTGTTCAGAAAAAGATGTGTAGTTCATTGCTTCTGGCTGATGAAAAAAGGGCAGACAGACTGTAGTGGCTTGAATTTCAATGTTGAGTGTCTTCTTTTGTTTGATAAAGAGTGCCAGTAATCACATAACCACGTGGAGCCTCCACTGATGTATTTTACACTGATTTTTAAGGATCAGGGTCTAGCAACAGCGTGTTAGTAAGTCTTCCATCTATAATAGCTAAGGTCTGAGAGCTTCATGGTGTACCAGATGCAACAAGTTGTAGCGGAAAGATTAGTCCAGTATATTTCTTATGGAGAACATTTTTCCCTTTTGCAGGGGGGACATTGAGTTCAGAAGGGGTATAGGCAAGTACAAAGACCAAATAAAAGTCATGATTAAGGAGTAAGAAAGAGAAATATCTACAGGTCTGAGATAAAATCAAGCAGGCAAAGGAAATAAATTGGAAGCTTTAGTGTGGCAGTCTGTTCCCTATATTGGAAGTCAAATTTAGGGTAATCACTTAGAGTAATTCATGCTGTCAAGTTGGGGTTTTTGTTTGTTTGCAGAGACTGTGTTACATAGACAAAGGCATTTCAGGATTTGCTATTGACTGGATAAATCAAGACATTCTGTGGGCCAACAGACAGAAAGCAACTATAGAAGCAACAGATGTGAATGGGAAAAAACGCCGAGTTCTTCTAAGAGATGTTGGTCGTCCCACAAGGATCACCATTGATGCTGAACAAAGGTAATTTTAACTAGGTTAGTAATTTCATTGAAATAGACTCAAAATACACAAAGAGTATTGTGGTTTATAGGCTACTGGGCTAGTCTGTGCTCACTGTATTATCTATATTCCAATATAGATATTGGAATATATTCTTTGCATCTTGGCAAAAGAGGATAAAAGGTTACTAAGCATGTAAGAGATAGTGTGTGAGAAAAGCCCCTTAAAGTCTAATGCAGAAACTGCACTCATTGGTCATCATGGAAAATTTTGCTAGTGAGGAGAGCTGAGGGAAAAAAAGAGGTGCTGCTGGTCCTTTCTCAAAGACAGCAAAATTTGAGGGCAACAGAAAGCAGGATTGGAGCAGCAAGAGGAATGATGCCTGCAAATGTTGTGAGTCTCCAAACCCAGCACACGTAAAGTATAAATTGGTATGTTTGCTGAATAAAAGGTCTAAGCTTAAATTTTCCACTGTTTCCCCATCTCTTTGTCAATTGCTCTTAATATTGGCTCTGAATCCGCAGCTGGTACTTTGTGTCGCTCATAGTTTTGTCTTTATAAAGATACTTCTCCCAGCTTCAGGCCATTTACACTAGAGAACCATCCTGGAGCAAGAGGGTTGGCATCCACAAGAGTTCTCAATGTGAGTTGTCACGGCTCTATCCATGCTAGTCTCTCTTTACACATAAATCTCTTCCATTAAAGCTGCAAAAAGAAAAGATCGAGGAAATTTTGAGATGCTTCTTTTTCATACACCAGAGCATGTTTTTTGTTGCTACTTTTGATTGGTAGTAAAGTTGCTCAGCAGTGTATGAAACTAAGTTAATGTTAAGGCTTACATGTCCCTTTCTAGCATATTTCTAGTACATAAGCAAATTTTTCTGATGCTTATAGCATTAATAGTACTCTTTGAAGTCTTGTCATTTTTTGTAGGATTTAAAGGTCTGAACATCAGTCTATATATAAACATATATAATTTTTAACTTTTCTTTTTCAATGTAGTATTTACCTATATCAGAAATATTCACAAGTCCTCAAACCCCCTGTCAAATGCCATCATGACACATGTTGCAAATGGCATTATAGGGATATATTTGCTTAACTTATGTGAAAGTTTGGGCAGACTCAAGTGTGTATAATCATCTAGGTGTGACTCACTGTGCATAAAAGCTGTAGTCATGTGCTTATAGGGAGGCCAGTAAGCCAGTAACAAACCTTGAAGTAGAGTCCAAGAAGTCTAACATAATTTTTATGGCAATTTACTTGTATGAAAACTCTGAGGGCTTTATTTTTAATGTGAAGAGAATTAACACCACCATGCTAGCATGTTTATGTGCACAGGCATAAACATGAAATAAATCTGCTACTACCAATATCTGCCTTCAAATGTGTGTAACTTAAGTAATGAAGGTCAATGTGATACCCTAATAATAGAATTTTTTCTTAAAAGATGTGTCTGGATAAGATGATTTTGGTACAATTGCTGTAAGATTGATTTAACTGTTTATAGCATTTAGAAATGCAATAAAATAAGAGTTAAGACTAAAGAAAAATAGAGGACAAATACAGTAGAGGCTGGAAATTACTCAAGCCAGTTTCTAATCTGAGGGATAACTTGCTACTTTGGAAGAACTGTTGTTAGCCTTAGTCACATCAGTATATCCATGAATAGCTTGACATATTAATAGCTTTAGTGCACAACTGTTTTGAATATTGGAGCTGTATTTTGACTGTCTCTTAATTTAATAACAACATGGTCTGGCTGTTGTAACCGGCAGAAAGGTAGAAAGAAATGAGAACAATAATAGAAATTATATTTTTAAGTTAAGCACTTAAGTGATGTTTTCAACTGGAGTTTCTGCAGATGGATCCCTCCCCAGATGCAGAGGGCAATGTGTATCTGCCTCAAAGATGTTCCTTTCCTCAAATTTTCAGGGGTTCCCCGTAGATTGGAGAGATCATTCCAGTTTCCTTCTCTGACTGTATGGCTGAACAAAGCAGAGAGACGGACAATAGTGCTTCATGATTAAGCTGGGCTGATTCCTGCTTGACCTACATGAGAGAAAGTTCTAGTATCTAATTGCTTCCTGAACAGATTCTCTGATAAAAAAATTGATTAAAATAAGAAAACATATGTATATATTAAACAGACAATTCTGTGTTGCAAAAAAATTTCCCATTCTTAATAGATCCATGTTGGGGAGATGCAGATGGGACTTTCCTGAAATACATTACATATTAAGGAAGTCCCTTGCTTTGGTATTGGTTTTCATTCTGCAAGTGCTGTGGTAAGACTGAAAAATCCTCTATACAGGAGAAGTTAAGCAAGGAGTGTGTAGCAGTGATGTGATCTTGCAGATGTGAGGTTTGTGGTTTGTTTGGGTTCTTTTCTGAAACATGCTTCTCTTGCCTGCAGGCTATTATTTTGGACTTCAGAGGGTACAGTTTCCAGCATACAACGAATGTTCCTCGGTGGAGGCAACGTGAGAAATGTTTTAAGAACCACAGAAAAAATAAAGGCCATCTCACTAGATTTGGTTGATGCAAGACTCTATTGGATCCAACATGATCATAGGAAAGAGATATCCCATATTGGGTCATGCGACTATGATGGCAGAGCTGTTCATTTGCTCAAAAATTCTGTTCGGTGAGTTTTCCTGAGCTAGTCATGAGCATGTCCTGAGCTTGCAAGAGACAAGCTCTCCTTTTCCTGGAGATGCAGTTAAGATCTTTTCCTCATTCTTCCTGTTATTTTGTCAGTGCATAACACAATAAGGAGTCTCAAGTGAAGTGTAAATGGTCTGTAACTGTAAAACTAAAACTACTGAAAGGAAAATGGAACCAAACCACTGTTGTAAGTATAAAATTGCCACTTGGTCCTCTCCATCTTGCTTTTAGCAAATGATAACTACTTAATCCTTAGAAATCCTCTCTGAGTGTTTATTAGTGGCCTTTTTTCTGCAGATAGAGAAGCTAAAAGCAAGAGATTAAATGCTTTGCCCAAGGTCATAGTGGGTGAGCTCAGGTGTCTGATCTGTACTCAAGAGACTGAGCTAGATCAGGTCTCTCCTATCCTCCTCTAAGCCCGCTGTCCTCCTTAGCTGCTGGGTAGGGAGGCTTGGATAACTCCCTGTTCTCAGGCTCCCCAACAAGCACCAGCAGATGTGGTGAAAACTGTCCTACACAGCAGACTTGTTCCCCTCTGCTCCCCAGTGCTGGGGGTAAGCATGGCTGAGGGTGCTGTTCTGTGTTCCTCTAATATATGGCCTTTATGCTTTTCAGGAGTACAGATGCTCCATGGTGGGCATGTTTTCAGTGAGATACTCAGGACAAGGTTACCCTGGATCACTGCAGTTTCTGTCAGTATGGCTGGATGGGCATACGTGTAATGTAGATTTTCCAACTTTAAAACAAAAAAACCACATGGTTTTGCTGGCCTGGTGATTTAGATATGCATCACATGATTTCCATGTGGTTAACACAAAGCTGGTCACTTCCTTCATTCCTCGTTGTCATATGGAATCCTTCCTTACCCTTTTCTCCCTCATGTTAGCTGGTGTTCACTAGTTTCCCTTTGAGCCTGGATGACATGGATTCTCCTTTATCCACCTGGAATACGTACCAGAAAGCGGAGGCCTTCTTTCAGTATTTTTCTCTTATTAAAACTGACTCCTTTTGGGTTTTGTTTTTTTTTTGCTGGCTTGTATAACTGACCAGTGAATGGAACCTAAATTCCTGCAATAGGAGAAGCAGCAAGATAAGTATTAGCAATACTCTACTCCTACCCCTCTATCTCTGCCCATATTTCCTATGACAGTCAAAAACATCAGAGCAGGAACTGGAAATTGGAAAATGGGGGAAGTTATCTGGTCTACATTCTTCAACAAAGCAAGTGCCTGTTTTAGTTCTGTTCAGTCCTCAACAACAGCTCATATAACCTGTCAGAAATGTAGATTATCCACTTTGCATCTATTTATTGTGAATCTGCAGGATTCTGGATGCTGGATTATTTGGGAACACCTCTGGCATTGCATCTGATTCTCAAATACATTATATATATCTATATATAGAGAGAGATTTAGATTTAGATCTATATGTATGAATATAAAGAAATATTATTTACAGTGAACTTGACTGAACTAGAAGCAGAGAAAATGTATGAGTGAGTGAATATATGATAATCAAGCAAAGTACTTTGTGTTATCTTCTCTCTGTTGTAGGCATCAATTGCTTGGTATGTCTCTCTTTGCTGAGCACCTGTACTATTCAGAGTTAAAATCCGGTATGATATGGAGAGCCAACAAGTATACTGGAAATGTTTTAGTCACAATTAGCCTGAAGCCATTATTTTTTCCAGCAGTGGAGATAAAAGTGGTGCATCCATTTAAACAGCCAGGTGCAAGAACAGATTACCAGGTTTTTGGTAAGTAAACTGCAAGGATACAGTTCATGTGTGAGAATAATAATATTGAATCATAGAAACACAGACTGGTTTGGTTTGGAAGGGACCACAAACACCATCTTGTTCCATCCCCTGCCATGGGCTGGGACACCCTCCAATAGACCAGGTTTCCCAAAGCCCCATCCAACCTGGCCTTGAGGTTTGTCAGGGACGGGGCAGCCACAGCTTCTCTGGGCAACCTGTGACAGGACCTCACCACCCTCACAATGAGGAATTTCTTCCTAAAACCTAATCTAAATCTCTCCTCCTTCATCTTAAGGTCATTTCCCCTTGTTCTGACACTCCATGCCCTTGGAAACAGTCCCTTTCCAGTTTTCCTGTAAGCACCATTTAGTTGTTGGAAGGCTACAGCAACGTCTCCCTGGAGCCTTCTCTTCTCCTGGCTGAAGAAGCCAAACTCTCTCAGCCTGTCTTCACAGGAGAGGTGCTCTAGATCCTGAGCATCTTTGTGGTTCTCCTCTGGACTTGCTCCAGTAGCTCCGTGTCTTCTTTGTATTGGGAACCCCAGAGGGGAAGGGAACACAGTACTCTGGGTGGGGTCTCATGCAAGCAGAGCAGAAGGGAAGAATCACCTCCCTCAACCTGCTGGTCACACTGCTTTTGATGCAGCCCATAATGTCATAGAATCTGATTTTTCACAGTAATAATTTTCTTTCAGCAAAATTCCTGGCCTCAGTGAAGTCAAGGAAAAAGTATCCTGCCACTTCAGTGATACATAGCTCCACTCGGTGTGTGTAACACCAGCTGGGAGTGTGCTGCGTGTGAGCTGGTTGTTTCATTAAGCAGAATATGCATGCAGATAAATGTGTTTTTCTCCTTCCCTTCCCTTTGTGTACACAAAGATGGGTTTATAGTTTCTTGTTAAATGCACAAAGCATACAGCTTTTTTAATACTCCATGTAGATTATCTTCATCAAATGTCTGTTCCCTTCTAGGAGTTTTATTCTAAAGTGCATTTAAACACCACTGATCATTATGGCACTGAAAGATTTTAAGTGTGGAGTGTGTCCTACAGGTACATCCAGATACTGTGGATGTCCCAGCTTTGCTGGGAAGAGGCTGTTTTAATAGTCAGCCTGTTTCAAGCAGAATTGAAGTTGCCAAAATAACTATGAAATATTTGTTTTTGAGGTGGTCATGTGTCACTGCCTTTCACAAGCCTCCTTGAGTGTTTGTCACCATGTCTCCGTATGCCTGAAGATGGAGAGAAAGAAACAATGACCAAGAAAGGTAGTTCATGATAGTGGACTCTTGAGCCAGGGACCATTGGTTGTGTGTCCTCTCCACAAGAGTGTGTAGCATCATTTCATTGTGTGGGTACTTAGCTTTCCTTCTTCTCTCAGAAGGTTAACTGCACTTCTTCTACCTGAATATGCTGCCTTCAGGTGTTTCTCTTCCTGCTGGAAAGAGGGTTTCCCCACCTTCAATACAAAGTAAACTACCAGTATGCTGAAATGCCTTGCAGTTGTCTGCAGTAGGCATTTTTCTTTCTGTTTTTTTAAATTCCAAATACCTTCCTGTAAAAATGTTTGAGAAATGATGGAGTAGAAAGAAGCTTAACAGTCTGAATCCAGAAGGACCTTTTGGACTTTACATGTATGTTGCTTGGCTTATCCAGTGCAAGAACTGGGATGAAAGGAGGACTAATGAGCCTGGAGCGCAAATAAGATTTATAGCTGATCTTGCAACAGAGGATCCTGGACATAAAAGCATACCTAGACTAATTGGATGGCCAGTACAAGCTAAGAAAGTGGGTATTGCAGTGTAGTGTCAGCTGTGAAATATCAGGCTTTCTTTAAAGTAAATAGCAAGTGAGTTCCTTCAGATGAAAAGGGAACTGATGAGAAATGTTCAACTGATAGGATTTGATTTTTTAATTTTTTCTTTTTAATAGGAATTTGGATTATTTACTCTAGCACTTAAATTCATCATGACCCCCTTCCTTTTATCTTTCAAAATACTCCTGGGTTGGTCAGAGCCAGTAAGTATAGAAAAGTGTATTTCTTCAGCTATAGGTTTGCTATAGCCCCCCCCCAACAACTTTAATACGGCAGTGTCTGAAAGATGACCTCTAATTTACTTCAATACTCTTTGGCAGCTAACCTTAGGTTTGATGGGAGTACCTATATTTATAGATGCCTACTTGCATCTTTATTAATGGCTCATAAAATACCTTAATTACCTTAAAATCTCAAAGACTGCCTCTGGATTTTTCTTTAATTATCTTCTCTGACAGATTAACAATATTGAGAACAAGCAGGATATTATATTTTTTGAGGATTAACGTTGTGTTTCTTTCCAGTGTAAGATTCCAGGCTATTATCTGAGAACACCCATTTCCATATAAGAGAGGTGATGGAAGGGAAAAAAGCCCACAAAACCCAAACAAGCTAGATAGTATGGGTCATAGTGGTTTGTTCTTCCAGAAATGATTACCTAAAAAACTGTGATTCATAATTTAATCACTGTTCACTTTATGTTTTGAAATGTGATTATTTAATTTTTTTACATATTAATTTGGCAATAGCAAGTTCTAATAATTATTCAATTAAAATAATATCTGTGGCTAAATTATTGCCAAATATAATCAGATGGCAAAATTATTGCTTCTGTTAATTCTCCTGTCATTCACAGATATCTTGAGTCTCATTAGAAGGATAATGGTACAAGTAAGGAGCAAAAAACAAGTACCAGTGATAAGTACAAGACGCAGCCTTGAATGTGATCTTCTTTCTGTTTGTATTGCTTTGTGGTTGTGTGTACTTGCACTTTTGTCATTCTAATGAGTTCTGTATTTGAAGATTAGACATGGCACTCAGCATGCTCCTGATTCAGGTGCAGTAGTGACAAAGATTAAGGGTTCAAATCACAACTACTACTACAAAAAGAGGCTCCACTAAAAATATGTAAAATTCAAGTCTGTCAAAAACTGCCATCTTGATAACATAGATAATACCCACCTAGTCATCCACTCACCATTTTTCATTTAGTGATATAACTTTAGTTAGAGTAGAATTAAATAGGTTGATGCAAATAAGGGCAATGTTGATGATTTCCAGCAAAGCTGAAATGTCTGTCAGGGAAATTATTTCAGTCCTTTAGAGATGTGATTTGTCATTCCACCAAATGGTCAGCCTTTCCTCTGTTATGGCTAGCAAAAGATGGCTACATGTCCAATCTAAATATTATATTGCTTTCCATCTCTTGGAACTTAGAGGGTGAATGGGAAATAACACAAGAAACTTGCTCACATGCAAATTTATTTGCCTGAATGAGCCCATGATTTCTCACACATTGCACAGACAGCCCAGGGCAACAACAGTGTTGTGTGGGTGGCTGCACACATCCACATTCAGTAGCAGCAGTTCAGCTATTCTTAGCTTGGGAAAGGGGCAAGCAACCCCAGAAGGCGATTAGGAAGATTAAAACAAAAATAATAGTTTGGGAGACAAAAATAAAACCATGAGTGTTGCATATCTGTGAAAGCACCAGGTCTAAAAGACAACTGAGCGCAGACATGAGGCTCGGCAAGTCCTACCATCCCCTACTTAGGTTCTCTCTAGACATGCTTGTGCTGAAATGGGAGCTAGAAATGATTGTTTGCACAGACCTACAGTTAGTCTTCCAAGTACTTTCATTTTTATAGTGACTTTTTGGCCTACTTTTACCAATAGAAAACTATAGAAGCTGTTTTCTATTAAAAAAGAATTTCCTTGGGTTCAGCAAGTAGCTGTTGAGAAGACTCATCACTGAGCATCTTTACTCAAAATAATTTCTCCTTGAAGGTTAATATGGTAAGAACTCCATTACATTTACAGTATATTGTCTTCCAGAAAAAGGAAGCTGTGATTTGAACAAAGAAAAGTGCAGAAGAAGAACCTGCAGGCCAGACTCAAGGACTCATCGGTGTAAATGTTCTAGTGGCTTTATTTTAAGTCGAAATAAACAGTTTTGTGAAGGTAATATATGAATCTCCTGTCAGATTTATTTCACCAGATTAAAAAATTCTTCTTTTACTTTACTCATATCTAGATTATGTGTAGAGATCTTAAAAATTCCAGATGTGCCATTTCAGGTGTGTCCTTTCAGGTTCTGAAATAATCTAAAATGAGACCTGTGAAAATGACAACTATGAAAGTGCCACAGGTGCTGTTCTTGTGACAAATTTCGGTCTTAGAACAAGTAGTTAAAGGAGCTTCAGATATATTATTGTAAAATGAATGGGAGAAAAAGGTGCTTCTTGAAGTCTGTTGGTTTGTTTCATTAATCTAATAACCAGACACTGGTTGATGATGTTATTCTGACACAGAGAGTGCTTCTTTTGACAGATATCAATGAATGTGGCTTCTGGAATCATGGCTGTACTTTGGGCTGTGTGAACATCCCTGGTTCCTATTACTGCACCTGCCCGAGAGGTTTTGTTCTGCTGCCTGATAGGAAAACCTGCCACGGTAAGTTGCGGTAATACCGCAATGCCTCTGGTGTGACATTGGAGAGAGTCCTCACATAACACTGGAACCGCTAAAAGTTTTGTGTGTCGCGTTGCTCGCTTCCAATCCCTTATTATGTAAGTAGGATCAGCTTAAACTGAGCGAACCAAATTCAGATGTCATGTTTAAGGAAGTGTAAGTTACACGTGAGTAATCGAATGTGAACCTCTTCAGGAGAAAAAAAAAAAGGTGGGTCTCCAAAGAGACTCCTTTGCTCAGATTAGGCTCTGTGGCACATTCCAGGTGGATAAGCAGTTATATCTTTTTAAATGTAGCCTCTGAATTTGGCACATTCTGCCCAACCTGCATAACAACTTGCAGTCTCTGTGTGATTGGCTTACAGCATCATCTTTCTTCTCTTAAAATCAGAGTTGATAGCATTGCTAATATGCAAGAAATTAATGAAATTAAATGCATGTGCATATGTTTACAATGAATAAGACACATGGAGGTACTCATAAAGTTGTTTATTCTGGGGGACTTGCTACACTTACGGTTTTGTTATTGGTTTTGTTTTCCTTTATCAATAAAATTGTTTATAAAAAGTGTGCCTGGGAGAACTTATCAACAGAACTTAGGTATGTAAACCAGGAAGCTCCATGAAGCTGGATAAATATGAATAAACTAAATGCAGAGAAGTGGAGGAGAAAAAAACAAAGATCTGTCTGTCAGTAAGCTTCAGGCACTGTATTTTATTCACAGTAAGAGTCATGGGGAAGGATTTTGTTCTCCCTTTAGGTAACATTGTGTACATCCAGCCTAAAAAATATCTTACACAATTCTAACATAAGTCTAGAACATTAAATGTGAAATGCATCTAAGTTTTGAGGTCTTGGGATATTTGCAGTCACTTTTCCGTTTCGTAATGAAGTGGAACTTCGTCATAAGCAAAGGGTCCTTCTACCTTGTTTCCAAGGAATTAAAACCTCACTGTGTGTCCCAAGTAGAAATGCCAGGGTGCACCACTGAGTTTGGTCTGGATCAGGACATATAGTATATTGAATATCACTACTAGAGAGTAGCAAAGTCTAACAGACTCTAGCAATCAGTCAATCTCTTTTAGATTTCCAAGTTTCACTTCTACCCCTCTATTAAATAGAGAGAGGCAGGACTAGGATTCAGTGACCCAAACACAGGGGTCTAGGGTGTGTGTAGCAGTTGCAGAAGGCAGCCAGATGTGACAGAAGGCCTGCAGCCAGAGGTAGGTGGGATGTCCTTTTGAGTGCAACACACCACTTTGACACTGTGCAGCTCAGTCCTACTCCGGATGACTAGTTTGAACAATATGCCTACATGTTGAGTGGCTCAAATTGGATAGGAAGTAATGTTTTTGCTAACACAGGCTAGGGACGCAGCATGGACAGTATAACTGCAAGGCAGATGTGCCACCATCCGCGCGGCTTGAGAGAGAGATACAAGGTGAGAGGTCCACATGCTGACCAGATGTTTCGATGCTTTCTCCTCCAAGTCCTGTGCAAATCTCTTTATCTAAAGGCACAGCTCTAGTCAGATCAGTCTCTTGACCCTCTTTGCTGTGCTTAGGGAGTTAGAACAATACAGTCCAAAGCACAGTTACCCTTGAGAAGCAAAATTTGCAACATCCATACATCATTTAAGCCATCTTATGTGACTGTGGGAAACCTGCATGAGTTGCAGTCTTCCAGTGGGTGTTGTCATAGGGCGCTATTATTGGCATAAAGACATGCAGTGCTGCAATACAGAGGATGGGTGTATGGAGGATGTTTTGTGTAGTTGCATCAAAGAAATAGTCCAAAAATTTAGGCACTCCAACAATTATAGTGGAGAGTAAAAGAAAGCTATGTCCAGGTCCTCCAATGGTTTTGCCTCTACATCTTCAAAAACTGCCACTAAGGGACATAGTTGTATTTCTGGAAGGTTCATCTCCTGGTTTGTCTGACTGTAACTCTGATAGCCTTGGACTAGTAGGAAACTAGGATTTCCACATTCTCTTTGTGTTTCACACTTACTTTTTCAGCATAACTTCTTTGTAGTTTTCAAAACCTGATCTATGTAAAAAAGAAAGCTTTCCAAATTATTTCTGTTTTGATAGCACTTCAAACAACTTTGGAAAATTTAAAGCTGATCAGTATAATTCCTTTAGGAGCCTGCAATCTTGGTTTTCTCCTTTGCTATAGTTAGGAGAGGTTACATAAAAAAATTAAAAAACAACAAACAAAACCAAACCCCCAAAGACCACAAAAGTGTTGTACTCTCATCATACTTTTATTTTCCCTTCATCTCCCTCCCCTCCTTCTCTTTAAGAAAGTGTTAACACCTTTTGGTGGGACTAGTAAAAATTTTTATCATAATTTAAGAATTTTTTTTCCCTTTAAATTACTGTAGAGCTAATTTCCTGCACAAGTAACAACACTGATTGTAGCCATGGTTGCCTTCAAACATTTGAAGGGCCTGTTTGCTTTTGTCCTGAAGGATCTGTACTCAAAGTGGATGGCAAAGTATGCACGGGTAAGTAACATTTTTCTAGTTGTAGTGACTGCCAAACTCTCTCTGTTCTTGGCACTGAGAACCAGGAGTGAATGATAGCAGTTTACACTCATTTTGCACTGCTGCAAATGACTGTAGAAGATAGGGGGAAAAGGAATGTTGGGCTCTTTGGGTGCTGACATGAGCAATATTCATCCTCAGTTTTTAATAGATATATCTTAGCATTAGCACCCAGTGTTTGCAGGCGAAAATCTTTTTTTGTCAACACAGAGAAATGCACCTCCCAGATGTCTGTTGTGGGAGACACCCACATTTTATAATTGAGGGGAAATATAGGTATGAAACTAGGGCTTGAAATCTCAAGAATATAGATATGCAACTCAGTTTCAGGCTCGGTCTAATTTACAGCAACTTCATGTAACTACCCACAAGTGGAATTTTTGCTGTTACTGTATTTGAAGCTGCTACACCCACTAATCTGTCATTCCGGATTCCAGCAAATTTCCCAGATTCAAGGGAACTGGGACTTTTCAACTGTATCTTTCAACCTTGAAAAATCCTCTTGCCCTTTTACATCCCTTGCATACTCTGGACTCTAGTGTATACATAGAGTCAGTGTTCCTATTTTGCTAGGGACACTCCACGGAGTAAGATCAGGTTGGGATTCTGGATATAATCCTTGTAGCCCCAAAAAGAAAGAATAGTTTCTTTTTATATGCAATCTTTATTAGTTGTATTAGAAAGTCAGTGTATTTCATCAATTCTTCATCCTAGCCTAATTAACTTATGGGGAGAGAATGGCATTAATTTGTTCTTTCTTTGCATGGAGTGTGAAGTCTGATAACATTTGTTATTTGTTGTAGATGGGATGAGGCTTGCATGGGAGAAAAAGGTCTCAGAAATAATTAAGACATGGAATTCATATATCATTTACCATATATCCCTTTCATATATCCCAATGCCCATCTTGTGTCGTGCATTTTCAGGAAAAACTCTGGAAGAAGTTACTACTAATTACATTTCATTCTACTAGACTTTTGCTTTCAACAGAACACCTGTCAGTAAATCACATGTCACTGAGATGCCTCGCAGTGTAGAAATCCTAAGCAGATTGAATCCTGCTCTTGCTTATACCTCTGATTTTGTTGTACTTTTTCTTAGAATGGCAATGTTAAATTTTTCAAATGCTCTGTTTAAGGTTGTACATCCCCAGACAATGGTGGCTGCAGTCAGATATGTTCTTCTTTAAGCCCGTCCTCATGGAAGTGTGCTTGTTTTCCTGGATATAAGCTTCAGCGAGACAGAAAGCACTGCACTGCTATAGGTAGGTATCTTGGTATGTCTGCATATTTCTGCCAATAAAGGAAAAAAAATGTTAAAGTCCTTTAAAATGGATTGCATAACTGGGAATCCATTTTTGTACTGATTTTAGATTACCTTGTAAAACTCTGGAAGTATCAGTTGTTTGGAAAAATAACCTATTATGGAAATATACCAGAACAAGCACCAGTTCAGCCTCCCTCAGAGAAGATTCAGTCTGTTATCCAACTTCTGCATTTCACTCCAGGCTCCTGTACTGTAGAGATCTATCCCCAGTATTCAGGTTTTTGTGCCTTCATATAAATGGGTGTAGTTTCTGCCCAGTGCTACAGAACTGAGGTTGAGCTGTCTACATTTGGAGAACAGGGCAGGGAACAATCTATTGAAGGGCCTCCACTACAAGGGGGTAGTGGAGGCCCTTCCCCCGGTCCCAGGAAACCAAGGTATTTAATGTGGTGTTTGTATTCCAGAACCTCCCTCGTCTTCTGATAAAAGGACAGACCTTAGTGAGCAGCAAGGTATGGGCAATTGCATCAGGGAAAGGTGGAAATAGACATTTGTGATTTGTTTTCAGGAATAAGGTAAAAGCTTTATTTTTGTGGAGGACAGCATTTTACTTTTACTGTGAAAGAATTTGTGAAAGCAGAAAAAGTCAAGTGTTCTGGCATTTATGGTGATGCTTTGAAATGCAGAGGGAAGGCTGTCCTGAGGCTAAGTCTCCAAGGAATGTTGCAGGGCTAGCAACTGCCTTTTTCACAAATTTTGAGGCTGATCTTTGGGCAAGACACTGATGCTGAAAACCTATATTCACATTTATCTTTGATTTCTGAGGCACATGGAGCACAGGACAAGAGCCTTAATTTCTTTATGCTTATGTTTCCTCGATTTGCCTTCTGCCATTGCTTACTTACAGTGTTAGCTAACAGGGATGCAGGCTAGAGATCACTTCCAACCTCACAGGATTAACATACGTGCAACTTTTCATCAACAGGTCCTAAGCCATTTTTGTTATTTGCCAATGGCCAAGATATACGCCAGATCAGTTTTGATGGAACAGATTATGCAAGTTTACTTGACTGGCAGATGGGAATAGTCTTAGCACTGGACTCTGACCCGGTGGAAAATAAGGTAAGGCATTAAAAATGAGAGGATTTTGAAGTGTAGCAAGGACAAATGGATTGGGCTTTCATGTGCCTTAGCCTTTCTGCCGTCAGTGATTCAGATTACACAGTGTGCTGCTTGTTCTGTTGCCTGTTCAGGAGCACAATGGGTACAATGTGCCAAACATTATTTGAAGAATTTCATCCTTTACTCACCAATTTAATGTGCTTTGTACATTGACATGCCTAATTCACAGAGAATTTGGATTTCCAAATTCACTTCAGGTATGATTTCAATTTCAAATAGCTTTTGTGTGATTGACAGTTTTCTCCCTTAAAATTTCAGTACTGTTTTCTGGAAATAAATTGTGATTTGATTTTTTGTTTTGTTTTGTGGTGCATTGCTTTTTTTCTTCACTGAGTAGCTGTAAAAACAGCATCTTTCTTCTGCACAGCTGTGTCCCACAATCCCTACTAAACATAGGAGCAATCTTAACAAGAATTCCTTCCCATGTCCTGACTTTATTGAACTAAACTGATGAACTCTCACTGGGTTTATTGTTCTTATGAAATGTAGTCCTCATACTGCAAGATAACACTGTTGGAAATGGGAGTCTTCTCTGCAATAAAGAGCTGTATGTATGCGTGGCCTCATCCCAGTGCCTTGCCCGCAGAGTTGGGAATTATAGTTCAGCCAGCCTTTGCTAAACCTTCTGTGGCAGATAGTTATTTTTTTCACATGGTGAGACTTATACTGTAAGAGTGTTACAGAAAGATACTGGATGGCACAGTGAAAGCTGATGAGTAGCTCAGATTTAAGTTGCTGGAAACATCTCAAGGCCTGGATGGACACAACTAAGGAAATGAGAATGTTACCAGATCTGTGTTACAGGAGAATCATTTCAGGCACTGCTGGATCATTGCCACTCGCTCCTGAAATAGGGCCCTGCTGGGGAGCTAGCAGTTGTTCCTTGCAGTGCCGAATATAAATCAGCAGCGCGGGTGACTCCGGGTGTGCAGCCTAGTTCTGCTTCCGTAGGAGCTCTGCAAGGCTCTGGGGTCGGCAGTGTGGAGGGAAGGGGATGTGCCATGGGCCAGACATTCTGCAGTAGTCTGGTCCTGGTGGCACAGAATCAAGGTGTGAGGTATATTAGCTCAGCATCACTCTGTGCTCCCATGGTAATCATGTTAGCTGGTTTATTGCTAGAGGCCGCGCTCCTGCTTTATTTGGTCTCATGGTGAGCATCAAAAGAAAGTTATTTGTTTTGTTGAAACCATTTGCAAAGAGACCCCCAGCATTGCTTGGTACATAGTTCTGCCTTGCAGTGTTTAGCTCCCTCTGAATGTCAAATACAAGACAGTATTTTTTTCCTCATCTGCGGAAAACACAAACCTTGTTTCCTCATTGACAGAGAACTTTTATTTTGACCTAAAACTGAGAAGCCTCTTCTGGAAGAAGGCAAATTATATAACTCCTCTTCCTTTCCCAGCTCCTTGACACACATATGCTACTACCCGCTTCTTCCCACTCTCCCCTGTTTAAAATGAGCAGGCAGTGACATGATAATATGCTGCTTTTTGCCTGCTCAGCTGTGCTTCATGTGAGGTAGCTGCTCGCTGAAACAAAACCACAGGATATTCAGAGGGCTGTATATAGGGCAACCAGGATTTACAGCTAAGCACAGGCTGCCTGTAGAAGTCATCCTGGTTGAAGGATAAGTGCCTTTTTATTTCATCAGGGATCACGGGTTACCTGTGCAGCTTTTTGTGAATAAGCAGTTCAAGGAACTTTGAAGATGAAAAAGTTATTTTAGAAATTGAACTATTAGACAAGAGCAGAAAGTGAGATGGGAACTAATAAACACTCATCTCTCTTTTCTCCACAGATTTACTTTGCCCACACTGCCTTGAAATGGATAGAACGAGCTAATCTGGATGGCTCAAGTCGTGAAAAAGTTATTCATGAAGCTATAGATATACCCGAAGGCCTTGCTGTGGACTGGATTAACCGCAAATTGTATTGGACAGACAGAGGGTACATGCTCCACAGTGCATTTATGTTGAAGCATGCCATAAAATATTTCACATAAATGACCGGTGAAACAGAAATAGCTGAGCTATCACTCTAAATTCAGTAACGCTTCACATTCTGATTGGGTAGCTGTAATCTCAAGTATATACAGCTGGAAGGTTCTTTAAAACTGCAATGCTGGATGTTCACTTTGAGTCTGCTATTGTATTTTTATCTTTGTCTTTCCAAGAAGCAAGAGTTTGGACACAACTTCAAGGAATCTAAAGCATGAACTGCATGTATACATATATGTATGTGAACATACACGTATGTGTATATATATACATATACACTCATTTTTATATACATAACACTGCATGTCTGTGTATATCTTTATAGAGATATAAATAACATGTACTACTGTACTGAGTACATCTTGGACAGAAGTCAGCATTGTTGACAGCTAGAATCATGCCTCTTTAAACTAAAGGAGGATCTTTGTCAATTATCTCTGAGAAAAGAGTAATGGCCACTGGCAGACATTATGACTTCACATTTAGCTGATACCTAACCTATTTTGCAGAGAGAAACAAAAATCTAGCTTTGGTGAAAAGGCAGTGTCAGATCAGAACACACAACACATTCCTTGAGATGAATGTGTTGTGTGTTTCAGTGTGATGCATGGTTTATTAGTCAGTAAGAAGGGTGTTTAAATGTCCAGATGACACTCCATCTCCATTTTAAGCATGCTGGTAGTCCACTTCCTTGCTGTTAAGCAAAATCTTGTCTACACGATTGTGCTCCAGTATAAATATGCCAATGTTTCTTGTGAAATGGGAAACTGTGGTCCTTGTTTACGTAAGACAGGAGTCAAGGGTGAAGCTGTGAATTGGTATCTGCCACATCTCCCTTACTGCATTTACCTGTTTGCATCGCACATTTGCACGAATGTATTTCTCCTTCCATCTCTGTGGCTTTTCTATGCCAATTCATGTAGGCATGGAGGGCTGTAGCCTTGCTTTAAGGTACAGGCTTATATTTGTTTGGCAAGGTAAAGGTTGGGCAGTAAGTACAGTTTTATAGAGGAAAAAAAAAGCTGGATTGAGGCTGGCAATGCAGATTCTATACTCCCCCATAGATTTTATGAGTGATCATAAGGACCTTAGCTTCATTCTTTCCTATAAAATAGATATAATCTGTGAAATGCTTGGTGATTTCTGGATGAAAAATGCTATATAAAGTCTTTATACCATTTCATAGTGCCATTCGGTCTTTCCTGACTCCTTTTATAACTAACTTACATCTATTGGTGGCCAAACTTCCAACTCCTGATTTTCATAGAAAAGGAGAACTTCATGTCTTCTGCAGAGCAGCAGGTATTTTATCATCGTGCCCTGGACTAGATAATGAGGCTGAGGCATGGATTACTCTTTGATAAAATAACTGGACATACCACGTCAGCAGGATTATTTCCTGTCATTGTAAAGTTATTTATTACAGTTTTGTGCTAAGATCAAGCAATGCAGAAACTTAGTATGTTCTGCCTGAGAAGGTATTTAAAAAGATAGCTGTGAGGAGCTAACAGTGCCTTGTGTGTTGCAGGAAGGCATGCATTGAAAGGAGCAGCCTGAACGGAACGCAAAGAAAAATGATCATCTGGGAGGATATCTCCCAGCCTCGAGGGATTGCTGTTCACCCCTTTGCTAAGTAAGTCCTTATAAATCCAGTTAATTGTGTAATATCTGAGGAGACTTCTTCAAAATAAGCATGCCAGCATTGCCCTCCAGGCAGTCAAAAAGTGAGTATTGTGTTAGGATAGCCATTGCTGTGTAGAGTTGTGTGAACCGCAGTGTTTTATTGCTGGGCTGCTTTTGTGAGTTGGGACATGTTAATTTCTTATCTAGATTTTAAAAAATCCCAGGAGCTTCAAATACATTGTATGCAGTTTCAGCTAAAGAGAAATGAGAGCAAATGAAGTCACCCTGAGAGTTGTAAGCACCACACTACAAACTTTCTTGGTTCCACATCCATTAGCATTAAGAAGGTAGTCACGACCAATGATGCTTACAAAGGATTTTTGAGGGCTGAATTTCACTTTCTGAGGAAACAAAACCAAATCCAATTGCGGAGTTGTGTTGATTTAAACACACCTTACATCATCGTATCTAATGCTGAAACGATTGGAAGAGTTTTGAATGTTTAAACTCTTGATTAAATTCTGACCTAAAAGACAGAATTCTACTTTCAGTAGAAGTTGAACACAATAAAGACATTTTGCAAAAATGTCTTAAAAGATTTGCAAGAAATCTTTTAAGAACAGGTTGGTTCAGGGAGATTGGGTTTTACACTTTTTGGTAGAGGTGAGGGCTGCAAAGGGAATGGGAGGAGGAAACATCACTAAAACAGTCCTTATTAGAAAGTTAACAGTGAAAGGAGGAACAAACATTATAGCAATGTCTATAATTGTAAAGACAGTATTAAAGAGAGATTTGAGACACAATTAAGACTGCTAAGATTACTGATCTCTGCATTGGCTATGGCAAAACTGCTCATGTAAATAAAGTTAAGTGGATCTGTGAGTTATTTCAGTAAACCTGACCAGGGCAGCTAATGCCTATGGGGACTAGAGTAATTGGTTCTTGTAAAATGGTAAGTAGTAAATGGTTTGGCTATTTAAATTTTAAGTGGCCATCCTGCACTGCCTGTTCTTTAAAACAAAATAAGCACTCAGTGTGAAACAGTAATCTGGAGTGGGACCCCGAGAATCATGTTTTTTTCTAAAGAAGAGAAGGAGCTGTGCCTGATACTGGTTTATTTTTGAAGACACAATAACCTGAAGACTCTTGTTTTCTTTCCACAAGTGGTGGGTAATGTTGGCTTAATTAGTACATTGTTACACCCTTGTTTAGATGGAGTGCTGTGTCATCTTCTGCTATCTGGATTTGCTAAACCACCATCTCCAGTCCCATGCAAAATGCAGAAAGCAGATGTGAAGAGTGAGCAGTTAACATAGCCGAGAGGAGTTGTTTCTCAAAGGTTTTGAGGCAATGAATAGAGTGAGGATTCTACAGAAGTCCCGGTGTAATCACCTGGCATCTTATGGCAAGTGCTAAAGGCCGATATATTTGCTTCAAGTGTGTGCTTTTTCTCATGTGCCTCAGGCCCGTATTGTTCTGATCTGATCTTTCTTCTGTGCAAGAACTCCATGGAGAGCAAGACAAATATTTACTTACTGACTTCCTCTATCTATTTTGTTTCCTAAAGGAGATTATTCTGGACTGAGATGGGGGTCAATCCACGCATTGGTAGCTCTTCATTAGAAGGCATCAATCGGCAGGTGATAGCCAGCACTGGTCTGGTGTGGCCCAGTGGAATAGCTCTCGATTACTTGGCCGACAAGTTGTACTGGTGTGATGCTAAGCAGTCAGTGGTTGAGAGCGCAAACCTGGATGGTTCTGGTCGTCGAATTCTTGTGCAGAATGATGTAGGTGAGGCTTTGGGGTTGATAATTACCTACTACTGCTTGTCTGTGTGCATGTGTATCTGCATATGTGACTGTGCATGTCAGTTACTAGCCACCAGCTGTGCTGTGTATCCCATGTAATTTGTGTTGAGTTTAGTGGCACCACTTTGTTGCCCTTTCTGTCATCCAGTTGAACATCCTCCTGATGCTCTCTGCTTTTACTAATCAGACACTTAAAGTGAAAAGAAGGAAAAAGATAAAAATGTGGTTTGCTAGTTATGTGCATGTCAACTTCACTAAGCAGGTTTTGCTGTGTATATTACACCAGTAAGTTATACTGACATTAATTGAAAGATAATTAATCTTGGCCAATAAGGTACTTGAGCATGTGGTTGAATCTGTACAGTGTTGAACACTGCAATGATTCTAAATATACAATAGACTCTCAATGGAAAAAATATTTCTGCTCATTCTGGAGCAAGAGTTCAGAAGTATTAGCAATGAGGAACTGATGTACCACATCTAATGGAAACTATGTGTTTAAGAATCTTGTGCATGGCTTCTGTTCATCCCTTAAACCAGATGCCCTCCGATTTGTTTGGAGGTGAGCAGAGGGAGGTCTTGGAGGAATCAGTGTTCATAAGACATCAAAAGCCCTCGCTTTTGAACCTGCTGAGTTCCTTCCTTTCCCCTCTTACCCCTACTCTGCTCTCCACTCCACCCTGCAACTGGTCTGCAAGGGTTAACCCTTAAAGCCTGTTGAAAGTTTTACTCTGTTTCTCCACAAAGACAAAGTCTTATGGGGGGAAAAACTTAGAAAGAAAAGGGGCATGGGAGAAACAAGGTATGGGAAAGGAGGTAGGCTTAGAGCACGTTCGGAGTTGGGAGGACAGGACACCGACACCCCGTGGAAGAGGTGAAAGAGATGAAGTGCAGACCTGTAGGGGTGTGAATTTAGCGAGGCAAAGTGACTCGGCGCCCTGTTGTTTTGCTAATGCTGTGTGAGGTCCGAACTCAGGTTCTGTTTCCGGGCAGCCGCTCACTGGCGGAACAGCAAGGTGCCACCTCCTGGTCCACGGGGTTCTGCCCCTGTGCCGCGGCCTGTTCGTACCGCAGCAGCTCCCTCTAGTGCCCCTGTGCTGCGGGTTCGCCCGCCGCCGCCGCCGCTTGCGAACTCGGCGGACGGGCTCTGCCCTTCTGCCGCCCCCGTTTTCAGACGCGAGTAAAACAGCCGTGGGGCGCCGAGCACGTTCAAAGTGCTTAAGCAAGGGGTCGGGTTTGCACTGTCAGGGAAGGGGCTCCTGCGCTTAGCTGGGCTTTCCTCCTGTCTTCATTGAGGGCACTGCGCTCCCTGAGTGTAATTACTGATGTGTTGGTACATCAAGAGGTCGAGGAATTGCTGGTCAAAGAGGGTTGTTGACAGTGGGAGCTACGGGTACTAGAAGTGAGAATAAATGTTTGGATAGGGACAGCTCTTGCGTTAGTTGCTCAAATTTATATATACCAACACATAGTCCTACTCCAAGGTTCTAATTCATCTGTTTTGTTTGCCTGACTTTGATTTTTATTTTTTTTTTAATCTTTTAAATGAATAGCTTTTGGGTTCCCAGTTGAATTAGTGAAATGAAACATTGCCTTACATCCAAAACCAAGTCAGATCATAAAATCATGTGCTTACAAAACATAGCTCTCAGAAGGGCTCAGGCTGCAGCGGTACAAAGTGAAGCACATATTCAGACTGTGGGCAAAGAAAACTTGCTTCAGCCAGGATGCACCCTCTCCTAAACCAGGTGGATAGTGGTGGAAGAGCAGTATGTGTTCTCTATTCCCATTCCAAAAAGCTTGCCCAAAGGCTATCTTGAAAGCTGGAGATTTCTAAATTAATAGAATTAATTCATTGTCCCATATGGATTAATGATAGTTTTCCATCATGACAGAGATAATAAAAAGTGAGAATCACATTGCAAAGATCTTTATCTCTGCCCTTATAAATGAAAGTGTCCTTTGGAAGCATGTGTCCCTGCTTCTTGCAGGGGGGTTGGACTAGATGACCTCTGGGAGTCCCTTCCAACTCTAGCTATTCTATGATTCTATGATTCTGAATCCCCTAGCTTCTCTCCAGAAATCAAACTAGGGGTTTGGATTCTTCTAGTGTAGATAGTGTTGTGACACCAAAGAAAAATTGCTGTACTCTGAACTTGGGGTGAGACTGTGTTATGTGCCTGTTCTAAGCTGGTGTCTGGGTCCCTGCTGTAATGTGTGAAGAGAGGATGCTACTTTGGCTCATCTGCTACATCCCGTGGCTTGTGTTAGCTGTTACTGTTAGCTGGCTGCCTGACAGGCATTGACAGATTCTGTGATTCTGTGGCTAAGTAGTCAGCCTCATGCTGCTAGTTGGCTGAAGTGAGGAAAATTAATTCCTCTCTTAAATTTTTCACTGTGATGAATTGGCCAGTGAACATCTGCGCATGTTTATACCTTTGGACCACTGTGTTGCGCTTGTGTGTATTTTGGCATTTGCAGAGACCACAGACTGACTTTGGGTCCTACCATGAGTCAGTGGCCATAGCATCTGTAGCTCCCAGGCTGCCTGGTGCCAGTAGACTTATGCAAGATGTCATGGGCTCTTCTCCTTCCTGTTATGTGAAGACTGCAAAAGGAGTTGTGTGGATCAGCAGCTCTGTGCTGAGCCACTTATCGGCAGAGGAAGGAGCCACTGCACTTCTGAAAGGCTGGTCCCAGTGCTGCTTCAGGAAATGGTGATGTATGATGTAAAACCATCTTATGGAATTGATCTAGTCGAAGGTCACCAGCAGTGTAGGGAGTGCACTGGCAAGTGTCATAGCCTCCTCTGCTAAGAACATCTGTAACATGTGCTCATGGTCCACCATTCACAGACACTTATCCTTCCACATGAGACATCAGAGTAGAGAAGTGGCTATGGCTGTGCCACTTTGAAGTAGACCTATACGCAGATACTGCTTTTGTTTACATGGTTTCTTGTGTATGATCTACAGATGTGGAAATGAGAAACCTAATTTCATTGTAGGTCACCCTTTTGATGTAGCGGTGTTTGAGGATCACCTTTGGTTTTCTGACTGGGCTAGGCCATCACTAATGAGGGTGGACAAGAAGACCGGCCAAAACAGGGTACGTCTTCGAGGCAGCATGCTGAGACCCTCATCAATGGTTGTAGTTCATCCTTTGGCAAAACCAGGTATACTGCAAAAATTAAGCAGTCATTCCCTTCCAGCCTCCTCTTGTTTGCTGATATCAGTAGAATAGATGTCCTCAGGGAGAGGATTATCTTCTCAGAAATAGGCTCTTTAAAAGGCCTTGCATAGTCAGACTGGTATTTATTGAAAGCATCATCTGGGCATGGGTCCAAGGAATGCTGACAGGTTTTGTATATTTATGATCATGCCCAAAAGTAGATGTTGATCAGTACCCACAAGGCCACCATAGTCTTCTAATTCATATTTATCTGAGTTTATGAGCACCCTTCACACATTCAAATAATAACATGACATGGAGAAAGATTTTTGTGAAATTTATTTGTTTTGGGTCCCTGTAAACAGAAAAAAGTAATTCAATAGACCAGGGTTGAGAGAAGGTAATCAGAGGTTACCTATGTCCTTGTAATGTTATTTCAGGGAATGTTAGGACTCTAAATATTAAACAAGACAAAATAAAGGAAAGAAAAAAAAAAAGAAATGATACAATTATTAGAGATTATGCAAATCTGATTTCCTGCTAGAGGCTAGGTGATCTGTGCTTTATACAATGTGCATCTGTTTTAAATTTTAAAAAATTAAAATAAGGATTCTTTTTGTCAGTTCTTATTCTTTTTCCAACTGCTTCAACTCTGCACAGCTAAAATGAGATGTTGACTGAAGAAGCAGCTTGTTAAGTTACCTGTTTTTCTGCATTAGGGGCAAATCCTTGCCTTTATGAAAATGGAGGCTGTGATCACATCTGTGAGAACAATTTTGGAGTTGCCCATTGTATGTGCCAGCCAGGATTTAGGAAAATTCAAGATGAAAAAACCTGTCATGCTCTGGATGCTTCTCATAGATCAGCAGGTAAACTCCTCCAGTTCCAAAAAAGACTGTCCCCATACCCTTGAGGATCCTCACCGCTAGTATTGGAAAATATTCACCCGTCTCTACATAATGACTGATGGTTTCTCTGAAGAATGAAAACACTGTGGTGTTGTCCTGGGACAATAACCTGTCTGGCCATTGCAAATTTTCTTTTGGCATATTAGCAGTAGGAGAGATGTGTGCAGTGCTGACAGGTATTGTGAGGGATCAGATGCATTCCTTGTCTTTTGTATTTGACCAGACTAACCAATTAATGGTTTCCGGAATAATTTGATGAATAATTTGAGGCCAGAAACAGTCTACTCTGGGGGGATACTGATTTGTTAGTTATTTTTTTAAAGGAAACCACTATGATTATTAGAAAGTAGACAAGTGCTTGAAAATCAGAAAGCTAATTCAGTAATTTGTATTACTTTTTTCTTGTCTCTTTCAGGAAGTGTCTCTGTGCACAAGTCGGCAATGCCAATGCCAACACCAGAGACTTTGGTCCAGAGCACACAAAGCAGTGGTGTATTCAGGGATACAGACGCTGGGGAAAAGCAGAAAACCAGCAGTTTGTTGATGGCTGAAATCATGGTATCAGGTAGAGTCTGATGATTGCCTTTGTTTTATTTACTGTGAGGCTCTAAAGAAGTTTATAGAAGAGAAAGAAATCACAGGTCTCAAAGGAAGAGAGGCTCAATGTCAAGACTGGTGACATTCATGCCCTTACCTTTTTACAAGTTAGGCCTATGCAATTATGGAAGGTAGGAGTGCTTTTTGTTTGTCTTTGTGTTCTTCTCTATGTCAGCAAAACCTAATAATGCTATGCAGGCCTACAGAACAAACATTTCTAATTTGGAACACTTACAAAAGTCTCTCTCTTAAATCTTCTATTAAGTTCCTCTGAAAAAAAATTTCAGTAAAACCACTGAATTCTGTGTCATGTTCAGGGACAATCATTATATTGTACAATAGGTTTTGCATACACTATCCAGAAATCCTGATACTAAATGACACCTTAAGTCCATCTAGACAAAGACAAAAGCCCTATTGGCTGAATTAGAGAGCTGGGTGTCAAACTTTGCCTCTATATTCTGGTCTTACTAGGTTTTTGGTTGGTTGTTTGGTGGATTGGTTGTTTTCTAGTTTTTTATGTGCAATACCTCCTTTGATCTGTCCAAGCACATCTAGTGGGATTGTTGGGGGTTTTTTTTATTTTTTTTAGTTTTTGTTTTGCTTATGCTCCAGATCAAGATGACTGCACTGCGCTAGAATGTGGTGTCAATGCCCAGTGTATTTTGTTGGAAGATGGTGCTATGTGCCAATGTTTGAAAGGATTTACCAGGAAGGGGAAATCATGCTACGGTAATTAATTACATTAATACAACCTTGTGGAAAATTGTAGATTGGGGTAGAGGAAGAAAATCTATCTTTTCTCATATTGGTAGCTCTGCTGTGTGAGCCAACACAGAAAGGTCAATGGTATTCCTTGTTTTGAAAGAGATGATGAGCAGAGAGCACATCAAATGAAATGGCTAATTATCACATACCTTATTTTTCCCCAAGTTATGAGTGTTAATACTATTAATATTTACAAGTGGTACTAGAAATAACAGGAATAAAACCATATTGTATTTATTTGTAAAAATTGCCTAATTAAAAATAAATCAGTCCATAGACATAATAGTTGATGTATAATTTATAAGTATTTATTAAGGAATTTATTAAAAATTAGTATCCCCAATGTAATTTTTATATAAAAGTGCTGCTCTTGATTCCTTCCAGCACTAGATTAGAAAGGGATTCTAATGATCAGGTAACACAGTGCTCTGAGTGGTCCATATGTTTTTGGACTTGCATGCAACATAAATGGAATCACTTTGTTCTCTCATAAAGATATTAGAAACAGAAAAATATGCCATATGGTGGCTAAACGTGAAGTTGCACAGGCTTCCATGTTGCTATGGAAAAGAAAGAAAAAAAAGGAAGGTGAATGAGTGTAATTTTTTGTTGCAACATTTTTTACTAAATTTATGTGTTTCTCAAAGCAAGGTTTCTCTCTCAGTGGGGCTGAAGCTACTTCTGAATGGAATCCAAATAGATTTTTTTTTTCCTGACATGAATAGTATTTGTAGAACCTCATGGTCTCTAGTTGAAAGTTTGAGAGTAGCTGGTTGGCTGTCTTAGGCTTTTTAGAAGATCCCCATCAAATTTCTTACCAAGAAAAGACCACAAAGCCCTTATCTTCTCATTTGCTCCAGATGCACAAATGAGAAGTGACAGCATAGTCCAAAGGAGATCCATGATGTAGACATTTCTTCTTATTGATTTACCTGATGGTTTCATGACACAATTGTCCTGTCTTCTTGTTTTATCTTACAGATGTTGATGAGTGTGCTGTAAATATGGATGACTGCAATCGAAATGTGTCAGGCTGTATCAATACAGAAGGGGGCTACGTCTGTAAATGCCTGGAGGGCTACACTGGAGATGGAGTGCATTGCTACGGTATGGGCGTGTGTGAGGGCTGCCCTGTGTCTGGCAGGCAGGGGCGGGAGAAATGAGCCAGAGAGTGTCTTATCATTTGGGTTAGCCTTGAATCAAGCTGTGAAACTGTCAAATGAACTGTTCTGCTTCTTTTTGAAAAACCTGGAAGGGGTGCAGATCCTAACAGTGGCTCCTCTAGGCATCTGACATTTACCGTTTCTTCCTTTTTGATTCTTTCCTTCTTGTCTGAAGTGTGGCAACCTCAGTGACTGATCAATATGCAAAGCCTGTAGTTGTCAGTGGATACCTGATCTCAGTGTTTGCAGTCTTTTCAGTAGCTACAGCAGGAGAGAGAGGAAGAGTGAAGGGGAGGAGGGAAATGGAGGTGAAGCAGTAGAGCTTTATTGGAAATCATTGCCATGAATATAAACGAAAGCAGGTATTGAGTGTGTCATAATACTCATCAAATAATTCCAGGTTGGTTTAATAGGCATGAGGTTCAAGGTGTTGACACTGACAACTTGAGTACATTTAGAGTCTTGTTAATAATCAAACCCACAGATTTTCCCATCCAGCTCTAATGCCAGGTCTTTAGTTCATTCCTTACATTTCTTAATTTTTTTAAATCCTTTCTAGCAGTAAATATGAAGGAACAGAAAGCTTCCTCCCCCCTCCCCCTGGATTTGACTAGTGCAGTTTGTTCAGAGCTTTTTAAGAGTCTTACCTTCTCTTTTGTCCTTTTCTTTTTCCTTTCTCCTCTACAGTCTAATTCAAAGCCCATTAAATTTGACCTAATTCTTACAAATAAGTCTTCTCTTCAACTGTACTATATTCATCATGTTTCATGGAGAAACCTTTCCTTCCTCTCCCTGTGGAGAGCTTCTGTAGCAATGTAGCATGCTCTGAGAGGCTGGGGAGGCTGTGATTGCTTGGCATAGAAAGTATGCCAGGTGCTTTTCTGTTATGCTTCCTATGAGGGTATGTTTGCAGAGGTTTTTTCCCCACTGCCAGGAGACTGCAATGCTGCAACTGTTGCCCTTTAACCGATGCTCTGAGGCATTTCATTCTTCTAACTGCAGACTCTTTGGGTGACAGATATTGATGAGTGCAAGATGGGGTCCCACACCTGTGGAGAGAACATAACCTGCATAAATACAGAAGGAAACTTCACTTGCTCATGTGCTGATGATGCTTCTGGAACTGGCAATGGTTGTAGTAAGTAAATGGAGTGAGCACTTCAAATGAAGCATCCATTAACTAAGAACTGTGCTCTTGGATAAATTGTTATACATGGAAATTAAGGAAAACCTCATGGTGACATGCTGGGTAGCTTGTGAACCCATTTAAGCATTGCTTTAGGAGGCTGTGTTGAAATGTTCTAAGGAGGCCAGATCTGAATTTAGTTTGGAAAAAATCTACATTAAGACCAATGCAAATTTTTACCACCTAGATGTAATGACACATCAATCTAACAGTTTTTGCAGTCAGCAGCAGAAGTAAATATTCCTTGGAGGTAATATTTTTGGAGGTGGTTTCAGTCTTTTTCAAGTAAAGAGATGTGAATCATTTTTCAAACCTGTGTGTCTTCTTTCCCTCTGCAGAAGACTAGCACAAGAACTGGACATAGTTTAAGTCCCATTTAATTCAGAATAAGCTAGTCTTTCAGACCCAGTGGCTGATTTTCCAAAAGGGCTCTGAAGCTCTTTAGAAATATGGTTACCTATTGAATGAAGTGAGCTGCTGCAGGTTCAGCACCAGTGACTATCAGACCCTCGTTTCAGTGCTTCGATGTGACAGCACCATTCTCTGAAAATGTGGGGCTGAGTGACTGCTCGTCTTATTCTGTGTCAGCCCTCTTCATTGGGGTGAATTTTACTCTGTGGCAAGTGACTGATGGTTGAGGGACACTGTCATTGTCACAGATCTGTTTCTGCAGAAAGACAGAAGAAAGTTATAGCTTTTTTAGGTGGAACACCTATCAAGATACTCATCCCCTTTTCAGTTATTTAAGATTTCAGTAATTTTAGGTATTGTTCAGGAAATTATGATTTTTAAATGATGCATGACTTGGAAGTACTGCCTTCAAGGTCCCTCAACTAATTCGGATCCCATGTCTTCATGGGTGTTAACACTCTTGGTTTAGTTCTTTGCCTAATAAGCTCTTTTAGTGAGCTGAAATTTTCCTTGCAGAGCTCAGTCACACTCAGGATTCACTATAAACACTCATGCCTTTCCACTCAGGCTCTTTGCCATGGCAGCTCTCCTGCAAATGAAATTTTAAAAAACAAATGTCATTGAAGGTCATATTGCAATAATACTGGTGTGAGTCATAAAGCTGATCCCATAAATGTATGAGAGCAATCAGGTACATTTCTGCTAAGCCGTACCACTTTGCTATGTAGATGTTTGGTTCTGACCTGTAGATCAGCCTCAAAGCTGATGTAGCCTCAAAGTAGGCAAGAAAGTGCTCCTTTCGTGTAAGGGCACACCTGCACTGAAGATCATGCTGTGCAGAACTATTAGAGCTACCTTTAAAAGTAGCAAGTTTGGATACCTGTGTAGGTGACAGTGTGTGCAGTTCAGAGCAGGCTACAGAACCCTTTGAAGAACTGAGTCACTAGAGTTCCCTGTTTCCCCAGCTGTTATCTGTACCTGAGCTACCTTGAAACAATAAAAAAATGTGATCTGCAGTCACACAAAGATGCAATCAACTGTATGGCCACTGAGTAGAAATAATCTGCATAAGAATGACAAGTTACATGAGAAAAACTCTCAGTCTGAGATCCAAGTGCATGAAATACAGTGACTCTTCAGCTACGCATCTCACTCTGGGACTTTACACATGGTTGACGTTTACTAAACCCTAAAGCTGCATAAGGTACAAAAATAACTTAAGCATAAGTAGCTAGACAATCAGTGCAGTTTCTCTTCAGAGCTGTACTCACACATTAAATAGGCAGAATGCTGCCAACCACTGTGGGTCTTTCACTGCAAGTCTAGAATCAAGCATAATTAGTATTTTGATCTAAAGTTCTCTGTGCCTAAATTAATAAAAAAAAAAACAAAAAAACAAAAAAAAACCCCACAAGCAAATAGGTAAAACACAAGTCATTTGTAGAAATTAGAAATTTTTCCCTACTTTCTTATCTTAAAATTCTAGAACTATTTTGTAAGTTCATGTTGCCGATGTGGCCAAAATTTTGAGATGTCCTTGTGAAATCTGTGTTGCAGAATCTACCGTGTCCCCCTCCGTTGTCAACAATGAATACTCTACACACCCTGTGCAAGGTGATATTGTAGGGTGCCCTCCTTCCTACGAGTCATACTGCCTCCATGGTGGAGTGTGCAATTATGTTTCTGATCTACAAGACTATGCCTGCAAGTAAGTACAGAAGCTGGTGGTGTCTGTGCTGATGAATAGTATCCTTAGGGCTCAGCTGAGTGCAGACAGTGAAGTGTTTGTCAATCTGTTCGTGCTAGCAATTATCATTAGACTCTGCTCTTTTCTGTATGCGATCACTGTAAATTTCCCTAAGTGGTCACTCCATTCACACCCATTCCAATTAATAGAAGGACTGGGTTTTTACCTTAAATCTTGTTTGGTTCTTTGCTTTGGAAATTAGATAACTTAAGTGACTTAGTGCTCAAGGCTTTATGAAAGATGGGTTTGCTGTCTCTCCTGTATGTGTTGTGGTGGCTTGTGCTTGCCTGTTGGCCTTGATGTTCATGCCTAGCACTCGCTGGGATGGAAGAGGACACCTCTGCCTTGTCTTCTCTGGTATGACCAGGGAGAAGTCTGGTGTCAGCATCCCTTACAATTTGAGGAATCTTGGTCCCTGGCAGAAAATGTAAAACTTGGTGGACCTCTTAAAAGCAGAGAGAGTAAAGATGACACCTCAAAACTGAGACCACTTTCTTCTGTCGGTATTTTGTGAAGTCTAATTCCTGGTTCCCCCAAATTAGTTAGTGATAAAAGCAAAGATAATCTCATATCTCAAGAAGTCAGCCTTGGCCTCGTCAATGTGACAGTCTAGTCCCATGGGGTAATAGTTTCTTCAAAACCATTGGTGTTGGAGTGTAATTGTGTAACTTGGTTGTATTTGAATCTGTATTGTATTTTTTTTCAAAATCAAGCATAAAAATGTTTCCAGTGGGACAAATCTGATGGCTGCCTGTGCTAGTACATAAGAGAAATCCCAGCGTAGGTATCCCTGAGCTCTGGAAGCAGAAGCTGTTAAAAACCAAAGGCGCAGCTGTGCCAGGCTGAGCCCCCGGGGACGGGTTGTGCGTGGTTCCCGCTGACGGCTCACTAGATGGCAGCATTCATTCGTGGAGCCTCGAACGCAGACGTTTCAAAGGGAAGCCTTGGGAACACGTTACCTCGCAAAAATCACGAACCAAATGCCACTTCTATTTTGATTAATTAAAGCTCTTGCACTAGAAAGTAGATTTTCTAGCCCATTTTTAAAATTTACTGTGATCTTTTTGAAAAAAAAAGAAATCATTTTTCGGCTTTCAAACACATACGTGTTCCAGTATGTGACAGAATGGGAGTGCTTGTGCCTGATTTAATAATGAATGCTGATATATAAATGTCTGTCTCTTTTGATTGAGTAAAACTAGACTGATAAGAACTGTGGGAAGGATTTGAGCCTACTGAGTTGCTGAGAGATTGCAATCAAGTAGTTTTTTTTTTAAGTGTTTATTAGATTTATTATTTCCCTTTTTGTGTCTCTTACATGGACAGCAAAACAAGACTAAGATTCTTTTTGATGTATTTCTCACTTTCTGGAAATTTTGATTTGAGGGTTTTATGCAGTGATAAGATATTTTAGTATTGTTTTTTACAGAGGTAAACCAAACAAAAACTACCTACAGAAGAAGCTTCTGTTAAAACTGAATTTTGATGATATTTCTAACCCAAAAAGTTTTTTAATACATTCATTTGTCTTTTATTTTATTCAGATTTAAATTCAATTCCCTTAACTCTGAAATATACCAGTTAGTTCTGCATTGTCTATTTCAAAGAAAAGGAAGCTTGCTGCTGGAAACAGTTAAATGAGAAATCTTGGGAAATACTAATCACACAATAAAATTTAAGAGAAAATGATTTTTTTTCTATTCTTTACCCATTGGCATCTGGAAATTATAGTCTATATAATTCTGTAGGTGACTCAATAGCCTTACACTAGGAAAATAAAAAAGAATTCTACAGGTTTTGACAGCCATTCCTTTAAAACCATTTTGTCCGCATGGTTACTAAATTCAACCAGGTACTGCTGTAGTTGTTGCCAATGGTAAATCAATGCGCAAGGTGAGAGCAGTGATGATGTGGGGTTTTTCCTCTGCCGACAGTTACAAAGCGTGCTCACTTCCTTTTGGCAGTTGTGTGACAGGCTATGTCGGGGAGCGGTGCCAGTTCAGCGATCTGGAGTGGTGGGAGCAGCAGCATGCCGAGCGGGTGAAGATACGGAGTATCACCATCACCGTGTGCATAGCCGTGCTGGTCCTCCTGCTGCTCCTGGCGTCCCTGGCTGCCTACTGCTACAGGTAGTGCTTCCAAACACGCGCTGTTAACGTGTGCCACAGGGACCAATGCGCTGCTGACTTTGACAAAAAGGCTCATGGTGAAAAACGTGAGCTGTTCCTCAGCTAGTGGAAATCACCACGTTATCCTTGCTACTCTTTTGCTTTTCAGTTCTGTGAATAATTCAGCAAGTCCTGACATGCCTCTCAACTGTGATACTTGCATTGGTGTTAGTGAGCGATGTGTATCTGAAGAAGAACAGACCTTATTAAGTATGAAGAGAAGCCATAATTTGTATTGATGAGAGTTCAAGGAGCGCGCTGTTTACTTCCTCGTTGTTTTCCCTTAGGAGCTGTAGATGTCCAAAAGTGTCATGGTGTGCATATTGTGTGCAGTTCAGGGCTCCCCAGTTCAAGAAGGACAGGGAGCTCCTGGGGAGAGTACTAAAAAGGGCTACAAAGATGATTAGGGGACTAGAACATCTCTCTTACAAAGAGAGGCTGAGGAACTTTGGACTTTTTAGCCTAGAGAGGAGAAGACTGAGGAAGAGCATATCAATTCTTATAAATACTTGAGGGATGTTTGTCAGGAGGATGGGGTCAGTCTTTTTTCAGTGGTGCCCAGTGACAGGACAAGAGGCAATGGGCACAAACCTGGATATAGGAAGTTCTACCTAAACCTAAGAACTTCTTTACTCTGAGGGTGACAGAGCACTAGAATAGGCTGCCCAGAGAGGTTGCGGATTCTCCTCTGGAGATATTCAAAACCTGCCTGGACACTGTCCTGTGCAGCCTCCTCTAGGTCATCCTGCTCTCACAGGGGCTTGGACTGGATGATCTCCAGAGGCCCCTGTCATTCTGTGATTCTGTATGGTAGGGCTTGGCTCTTTTATGCTAGCTATCCCATTAGTCTGGTTTCACTTTCCTCTCAGTGTAGAGTGGCACCTGGAAGTTTCCTTGACGCTGAGAAAAGCAGCATGCTAACCTCCCAATCACAAGCTTCCACAGTGATGCCTCTAGCAATAAAAGTGAAAGCAGTTTTCCTGACAATAGAAGAGTAAAATCAAGGAGGTCAGCTTAAGGTACATCTGTTGTAAAAGTACTCCGTGGCATTTTCCATGGCTGTAATGAATTGTGCAGGTTTATGCAGGATTTCTAGGGTGAAAAGAATCCCTACAGTTGCTATTTAAGGACCCAATCTGATATGAAATTAAATGTCATCAATATTGCTTGAATACTTTCTAATATTCAGCATTTAATAGGTTAGAGTGGTTCAGCCATGACCTTTGCAGAAAACTGTTTGCTGAGGCTCTTGTTTAAATGTATATTTATATTTTAAAAATAAATAAACAAAAAGCCAGAAAGCAGCCAAATCATGATGCTCCTGTTGCATGCCAACCTACCCTCCATGTGCAGGGGGTTTGTTTGTAGTTCAGGTTAATTTTAAAATTAGACACTTCTAGACATGAAAACTTAAGCTACCAAAGAAGTTAACTATGGAAGCTAGTATTTTTTATGCTTGTTCAATGGTTCCTGGCATATTTAGCCCATATGAGTAGAGAAGTTGTTATGTTCCTTATTTTCTCTTAACTAATGGTTGAGGTCCAGAATTGAAGTGAAGTTCAGTCTGGTTTGTTCTTATGTCCTGGGATTCAGAAGCTAATCAGTGGAGTGACAGATGCAGAATAGACAAACCGTGAGATTCTTATATTTGTCATAGATGTCATATAAACTGTCATGAAAAAAATCACCAGAATATGGCTGATTTTAAGGTGTGAAGATTCTCATTCTCTCTCATCTTCCCTTGCTTCTCCCTGAGTTACCTTTCTTTCTTGTCAAATGCTTTTGATCAATATAACTATTTACCTTGACAACAAGTTTTTAATTATGTGCCTGACTGAATTTTCACTGCAACTGTCACTTGCATAACTAAATAAAAATGAAACCACTGACCTAAAATTCCTGTTTAACTGGAGTCTGGAAACAAGTATTTGGGTTGAAATTGCTTTATACTGTTTTTCCACATAATCTACTGTATTTTGAAATGTACCGATTAAGTCTGCAATAGTCCTGTTCCTTCCCCAGTAAACTGGAGACACCCATCTCCTTTCAATTGGAGGGAACGAAGTTGGAGACCTACACCTGCCAGTTTGAAAAATGTGTGAACTGGAGGACAAGAACACCGAAGTATTGTGTTTGTTCAGTGACTGCAGCCTACCTAAGAGCATTGTGATAATGTTAGGTTTATGTAGTCTGATGATATAGTATGGCAAGTTTCCATGGGCAACAAGGAAACAACTGTTTTCCAACAACAAAATAATTGCCATCACAAGTTTAACACCCACAATTCCTCTACCTCAATTGACCAAGGCTGTAAAAAAAATTGACAGTATGACTGGGATTAGGATTGAGAAATTCTTGGCCTCTTGCTCGTTCAGGTAGATTTCACTGTCTTGTCCACCTGTGCTCTGATGCACACAGACTCCTATGCCCACCAAGTCCATTCGGCATCTGGTACTCAGACTGCCGTAAAGTAAGATGTAGAATTAGGGATCCCCTGGAGCGGGACATCCCAACGAGGACTGTGCTTGTGTGTGCAGTGGATCTTATACCAATGGATCTGTACAGTGAGTTTGATAACTCTTGAGTAACGAGCTAAAGGTGTCTCAGCACTATGAGCTGCAATGCAGAACAGATACATCCAGGTGATGAAACATGAAAAGCAGGCTTGCTACAGCATCAGAAAAAGTCAAAATGGACTACTTTACCTTCTTTCTCATCATTCCGTTCTATGGATATACCCTCAGATCTGACTCCTATTTGATTTCAGATTAGCAGTCCCAGTCTTCTTCTCTCCCGGAGAATATAATTTATTTTTTAAATGCTTGAATACAGAAGAACATGTTATAGAGAATCTGGGGAGAATACCCGTAGTGGAGACAGGTCTTTCTCATTTTTAGAAAAAAAAACCAAACCCCAATTTTATTCACATTGCATTTTTTGAAGGGAGCAACATATGATAATTACAACAGATGCACTTCTCAGTTAGTATATGAATATGATGTAGAAATAAAAAAAAATCTTGTTTTATTTGGTACATGTCTGTAAAATTTAATTTAAAATAGATCAAATAAAAGGATATTATAATTTGAGACTTCTGGAATTTGATGAGTGTAACTAATTTTGATAGCTGAGGAGAGGAGAAAAAACATGTATGTATAGATGTACTGGTTTGGATGTCAAGCAGTGTAAATGAGCTTTTTTTATGACTGCATTTCTATGTTGGGGCACATTTGGTCTTTTAATACTGTCTTATAAATGATTGCTGTTTAACTGCAAAAATAAGAATTTTTGAAATTATATAACTAGCCACTTAGAATTGATTATTTGTATCCTTTTCCAACTCCAGGTTGTACCCTTGGCTTTTATTCCCTTGAGATAATTTTGTTAGTCTTTTTTCTTTCCTGAAAATGTCTCAGTTCTGAGCTTATTGATATCTTCAGTTTCTTTATTTTGTAGTAATTTCTGAAATTGTTGTTTTTCATAAATTTTGCAGATGAATGCAGAAGAAATTTTCATAATTGTAACTACCAATGATGTACAAAAACAGAGCCAGATTTTTAATTCTGAGTTTAACTCACAAATGCTGTTCATTGCATTGACTGAAACCTAGACAGGAATGCACTATAAATAAAATAACATAGGAAAATGGAAAAGGGTAGTTGAAATTATGGGGGCTAGTTGTTTTTTTTTTTTTTTTTCTAATGAATGACCCTTTACAGGTGGCACATTAGAACAATCATCTGTTCACTTCTTACTGATGTCTGTTTCTGACAAACTGTTACAACTACTGTGGGAAATTTTTAGTAATATACCCTTTCAGACTGAACAAAAGAAAACAAAATATATGTCCCTTCCATAAACACCAATAGAACAGTGTGTGAAAGGAAGCAGCACCTGTTCATCCCAAAGCAAAATTATTTGTTTCAGCTTTTTTTTTCTTTTTTTTTTTTCTGTTGCAGATGTCAAAACTGGTATAAGAAGAATCTCTATGCAGAAGCGGTAAGAGATGCCAGCAGCCCCACTGACAATGAGAACGTGACACCTACTAGCAACAAGTCTCGGGTAACTATATCAATGTGGAGTGGACAGGGAAGCAGGAAGGATCAAAGAGTGTTAGGGATCCACTTGAGAGTATCCATCAAATAATTCACATCTTAAATATATTAAATAACTGCTAGAGTCACCGAATGCTTTGCTGTGAACGCTAGTTCATCTTACCTCATTGTTATCCCTCAAAGTTCACAGCTGCCTGGATGTATTGCAACCATTAGCTAGTGTTATTGTTAGCTTTGAACACAACAGTTGGGGAACTGTGTTCTAAATTAAGGAAATGGCAATGTGATGACATGGCATATCACAGAGTTATTTTCACAGGAAAGTATGCTCCCTGTAAAAAAGGCTTCTTGGAATCCAAGTGTTGTGTGCAATACATGAGATGTTGAGCTTTCTTTGGGGGGTTGATGAAATTACATGTCTCTGTATTACAGGCTGCTGGCTTGTAAAGAAAAACAACCAGGATATTATCGGGCAGCTTGGGAGGGAGTATCAAATACCAGTTTTGCAATGATGTAGGTAGAAATGCCATCATGATCAGTTGTACTGGCCTGTTTCTGTTATTTTGTAGGTTGCATCAGAGACTTTGTCCCTGTAAGATATGTTCTAAGGACCTGATTGTCAATGACATTAAAAGAACAGTACACTGCTGGGTGATTGAAATTGAAATTTGAGGTTGGCAAAAGTGACAAAATTGGCATCTGTGGCTGCCTATGTGCCCAGGGCCTTTCCTCAGAATGGCATGACTTACCCTGAGAGCTTGTCTGCACACACGTATCATTCAGCTCTGAGTAAGCTGCTGTATCACAGAATCATACAGAATGTTAAGAGTTGGAAGGGACTTCGAAAGATCATCCAGTCAAACCCCCCTGTCTGAGCAGGATCATCTGGAGTAGATCACACAGGAATGTGTCCAGATTGGTCTTGAATGTCTCCAGGGGAGACTCCACCTCCTCCCTGGGCAGCCTGTTCCAATTCTCCATACCCTCACAGTGAAAAAGTTTTTCCTTACTTTAGTCATCTTTTGAGGTCTCTTCCAGCTCCTAATATTCTGTGATTCTGTGATTCACATGGAACTGCCTATGTAATAGCTGCTGTAATGCAGCTATCGCCACACTTGCCCACATAGCATCACATTAGCTAAGCAGCATATACTCTTCAGAACAAGCATGTTTATGACAGTGGAAAAGACTACTGGAAGAGTTCAGACTTGTGTGGGATTGGTGATAAACTAGTGAATAACATACATTTTTACTGGGATAACTGAATGCATGTTTTTCTGGTGTGGGTATTACTGGAAGGTTGTAAAGCCTTCCACACCCAACTATAGCTGGAAATATACGAGTAGTCATGGTCATAAAAGAATTTTATTTTAAGTAACGTGAAGTCTGACTGCTTAAAATCTTGGAGTCCAGAAAGAGATGAGTTTATTCTACTTGGCAGTCTGGAGGACTTTTTAAATCAACTTGAAAAAGGACTTGCAAATGGTTTATATTGAGTGTCTGGAGGGATTGGTGAGTGGGCAGCCATTGAAAGATTTAGACATTTGTCAGGGCAGTGAGAAGTTTAATGAAATTTAATAAGGACAAGTGTAGGGTATTGCATCTGGGGAGGAACAACCCCAGGTACCAGGGTAGGTTGGGCACTGGCCTGTTAGAGAGCAGTGCAAGTGAGAGGGACCTGAGGGTCCTGGTAGATAGCAGGATGACCATGAGCCAGCAGTGTGCCCTTGTGGCCAGGAAGGCCAATGGTTTCCTGGGGTGTATTAGAAGGGGGGTGGCTAGTAGGTCAAGAGAGGTTCTCCCTCCCTCTACTCTGCCCTGGTGACACTGCACCTGGAGTATTGTGTCCAGTTCTGGGTCCTTCAGTTCCAGAAGGACATAGAACTCCTTGAGAGAGTCCAGCACAAGGCCGCTAAGATGATTAAGGGAGTGGAACATCTTCCTTATGAGGACAGGCTGAGGGACCTGGGTCTCATCAGCTTGGAGAAGAGGAGACTGAGGGGTGACCTCATTAAAGTTTCTAAATATGTAAAGGGTGAGTGTCAGGAGGATGAATCCAGGCTCTTCTCAGTGATGGCCAGTGATAGAAGAAGGGGAAATGGTTCCAAACCAGAACATAGAAAGTTCCGTCTTAATATAAGGAGGAACTTTTTCACTGTGAGGGTGACGGATTACTGGAACAGGCTGCCCAGAGAGGTTGTGGAGTCTCCTTCTTTGGAGACATTCAAGACCAATCTGGACACGTTCCTATGTGATCTACTCTAGATGATCCTGCTCAGGCAGGGAGGTTGGACTGGATGATCTTTTGATGTCTCTTCCAGCTCCTAATATTCTCGTGACTCTGTGTGATTCTGTGAAACACACTAACAAATATATGTTGGGAGTGCTGAATTGACTTGATCCTGGTTATGACATGCTGTACCTTACCTGGTCAACTCCATACGCTTGTGGACCCTTCACTGCCACCACTTTGTTCCTCCAGGTACTGAACAACAATGTGTTGAATCATGGCAATGCCATCATTTGTTCACAGCAGAGACAAAACCCACAGCTTTCAAAATATATGAGGCTGGTAAAACAAGAAACATTTGCTGGGACTGAGAACAGCTAACTGCCTGGGAGCAGTGCTCTAGGAGGTCTGCAGCTCATCAGCTCTGCCCTCACCTGCTGTTGTCCCACAGTTAATGCTAGTGGTCAATGACATTTTTGCTGAACATAGGTGTAAGTAGACAGATAAGCAATGGACTGAACCAACAGAATCCAACCTACTCATCTATTTCACTCTCATGTTAAATTTCTCCATGCATTCTTGCACTGGGAGATGTCAAATACATTAATAAAGTAATTTATAGCAAATGTTTTGTTGCAGGCTGGAAGAGGAAATCACTGACCTTTGTCAATTAGTGCTGCTTAGGCAGTAATGGATTCCTGTGGTTTCATGCGTGTGATTTTCTCTGTGCTGAGGTAGTTGCTGAGCGTTAGATTCACTGGGACTTTGTGCATGCATGCGCTCAGGTTAGAAACTGTAGACCTGCCAAAAATCAGCAGGAAGCTGTCTATTTCTCCTGTCACTTGCCATAGATTATTTGGGAGCTTTACGTTTAAAATAAATTAAAAATAGAGAGATTATACTATGGTGGAGACAGAGAACTCTATAGCTACTTACCTCTTCAGGTGCTGGAATAGGTTTTTGGATGCTATTGATTTACACGGCATTAATAATCCTAGTGAAGGGCTTCATACAGGGGCTGGATGCTGCGTGTGCAGAGAGAAGAGCTCATGAAATTCACTCCTTTTATAGCCCATGGTGCCACTAGTCATTTGTGAAACTGGGGAAAGGGAATGCAAGGACTTTCTTGTTCTTAACCATTTAGGTTAATGCAGAGGATAACGATGGTTTTACGCTGCCACACATATTGAATGCTAGGTATGACGATGCTGAAACTGTACCACCAAATTGTCAAGTACCATTCACTTTTCCCTTTACTTCTGTTCTGCCTGGGGAGGCTGCATTTAGCTTAGAGGTATGTTTAGTTTTTTTCAAATTTATATTAGAGTTCCCTAAGCCAGGCTATGTTTGTCCTAGGGTTATGTAAGCCTGGCAAAATTCTGCACATGCCTAGATTTTGATGCTTATTCTGAGACTTCATCCAGCACATGTTTTGGTTTGCACAAAGATATTTTGCACAACTGTGTGTAGCTGAAAATCCTCAGTGGTCTGTTGCATGTGGGTTAGCATCTGTAAGCCTACAGATTTTATGTAAATTAACTGATGCCTAAATAGTCACACCTGCTGCATCTGTGATCTATCTACATAAACCCACCAATTATCCACCTGGACCACTGAATCTGTCAATCCTTCAGTTGGAGCATCTTATTTACAGATCTTTTCTTTCCCGTGTTGCTCTTTAAGCATCCTCACTTTACTGGGTTTCCCTTTTCCCCTCTACACTATTTCAACAGTGTTTCAGGGTGCATTTCTCTACCCCATTTTCTTTTTCTCTGTGTTCCTCTTGGTCTCTTCAGTAAGCTCCCCCAGAGGATACAACATTTTGCTTCAGAGGAGTCACCTCCAGCGTCACCAGGGAATGATAGAACTGTATTTCCCAGAAAGGGAGGCTTGCTTCTTTCCATGTGTCTGACCGAGTTTCCTTCTGTCTGCTTGTGGGTCTCTTTAATAGTGTTAAAAGTGGCCCTCTGTGCTATGAAGAACATTGGTTTTCATGAACTTTTGGTTTTGTATCTAAAAAGGGGCTTTTGTAAAGCTAGAGAACAGATAGTTCTTTACTAGACTGGGACTGTGCACTTTCCAAAGGAAGAGTGGGACCGTCACCAACTCTAATGTTTAATACCTGCAGGGGAAGGGTCGTCCCAGAAGCTGGGATAGCCTTTCCCCTCTGCTGTGGTTGGAGTGTGTGGCCCTTCTAGTTTTCCTCCTGGACTTTAGAAAAACAATTAATTTTATATTAATTTGGGCTCTGTATGTTTTATGCATATTGTATGTGTTTGCAGTTTGTGGTTGTTAAGGACTGTAACAGTTCTCTGGAGGCCAAAGCGATTGATTTAATTGAGTGTGAGACAGCAGATCCTCATCCTGCCTGTCCCTCAGAATATGGTGAGTAGAGTTTTCGTATTAGACCTTTCCTCATCTTTGTACCAGCAGGAGCAGTGGCTGAGAGACGAGACAGAGAAATCAAAATTATAATTCCAGCCTGTTTAAAGCTGCTGTGCACAGCAGAAGCCATGCTTGTATTGCTCTGAAGAGACCATTCAGTCCTGCTCCTTGCAGATTATTCATGAGAAATTACACTACAGCAGTGCCTTCGCACTCATAAGAAGCCAGGTGCTTCTCCTGATAGGAGTAATACCTTTTTTTTTTGGTATTTATATAGAACTTCACAGGTTTGCTTCATAACAAGCAAAGCTATGCCCCTCGTACTGATGACAAGTGTATATCTGTGAAACTAAATACTTTGACAGTCCTTATTCATTCAGGCAGGATAAATTAAATGGTGTGAGGGCTCCAGGTTTCTCCAGAAAACTTCTGCCCTGTGGCAGCAACTACACTTCTGCTTTACGTGTTAAACAGTGTGTTTGACTGCTTGGGGAGTGTTTGGTGCTTAAATAGAGATGTGATGAATGAGGGAGGTGTGCCTCCCATCCCTGGTGCAAAGGTCACAGGCTGTACAGAGGCACACAGCACGTTTTCTATGGCCCACAGGTTACCAGCTGAACCCCGCTGAGTTTTAGGGAATTCTGCCTTATAGAAGGCAACTAAATCTCATAATTTCTCAGATGTGAGAATTGATGGAGAAAGTCTGATGTCCTAAACCATTTCTCTTATTTACCATTTATATCTCCTAATTAGAGAAGTTACTAGAGAACCTGGTTTGCATCAGTTATTTAGAAACATGCAAAGACAAATGTTTCAGGATACTAGAATGGGCAGGCATCCTGCACTATTTTCAAAATTGTCTGTCCTGTCCTTAGACATATGTTGAGAATTCACTTTACCCATCACTAGGAAATATTCCTTACATTGACTTGGTTGGTCTAATATTGTGAACATGTGTAGAACTGTACTGTCCAGTGCAGGAAGCCTGATGTTTCCCATTAGGAGGCTCTGTTTTCATTTATTGTTTTATACAGAACCAAAATTTCCCATGACAGGTGTCTGAATTTTTCCTAGTTGAAAATTTTAGCAGAAACAGTTCAACCATTTTAGGCAAGAAGACTGGTAAATAATCTCATGTTTTTTTCTAACATGTTAAATAAAGTTCTTATGCTATGCTGTTGAATAATTCTAAGACCTTTAGACTGTGTAGAGGGGCTTTAATTTTGCCAGGCAGATAGGCTTCCAGTCATAGGCATGCTTTGTCCTATAATTAATGTTAATTAAAGCCATGAGATTTGTGAAGGACAAGTAATTTCTCAAAATTTGGAGCAAATTCTTGACTTTGCCTTGGTTTATTCTTTTGACATGAGTTGGTTTCATAATTTTCTGAACCCTGTTCTGTGCTTCCCTTCGTAGCTTTCCTCTCTCAAAACTGCTATTAGCTTTCTTTTAGCTTAGTTGTTAAGCTTCTCAATGGCTTTCAGTAATACATATCCATTTTCTCCGGCAGAAGAACAGCCCATAACAGATGACAAAGCAGCAGAGACTTTGGCAAAAGAGGAGAAAGAACAAGGTTGTCGACAAGATGTTGGTGAAAAATGGTGTCAGCACATGGGAGCGGCAAAGGGCCCTTCTTGGAGCATCCACCCCAAGACTCTGCTGGAAAGGGAGCCCTGTGAGCTTGCCCCTGTCAGCCTGCTGATGCAGCCAGACTAGAAGCAGTCTGGCTTTGAGTGGGGAAAAAAAAGGAAGGATGAAGTCCATAGAAAGTGGGAACTCATGAAACACTGAAGCAGCCCTCATTTTTTTTGTTAAAATCTGCTCTAGGAAATATATCAAACACAACCAAACAAGAAACAAACCCACAAAACGGACTGGAGAGGCCCTTGCTGCTCCTTCCCTGTCATCTCTGCTTGGAAGAATTACTGTGAGCAATGTATTAGCAATGAGTACTCTATAAGTATCACTTTAAGGGTCACTGCTTCTGACTTCATTAACTGCCTGCTAGAAGCCTACTGAAGGGAAAACAGATGAGTGAGTGATTTGTCAGAGAGAAGTATTTTCTAATGGAGTATGTTGCAAGTAGTGGCCTTACACAGTCCAGAAACTGGCTAGAACATTGGCCACAAGGACAACTGCAAATTAACTGTTATGGAAGTTGATGCAGGAAAATGATTTTAAAAGGAATCTTTTTATTAAAATACTGTTCATTGACACGTTAAGCAGCACTGCTGTCAGGTCAGTGTAACTTCATGGACTTCACCAGAAATATTCTCTTATCTGCATCTGTAAGTGAGCACCAAATGAGATCTTGTGTTTCTCAGGTTTGGTGGGCTGGAGGATTATGATCATGTGGTATTAATGATTGTCAGATCTGTGAAGTGAGAGGTAACATTTGAGGTGAAAGGTGATTTTTCCATTAAGTTTTCCAGTCTACTCTAGTCCTTCAGAGCATTGCAAGTTTGTTTCTGGACTGAGGCAGTGGGCCTAAATCCACTTTAAGACCAAAAGGAAGCATGAGCTGGGGCTGTTCCTTACCTCATGGAAATATGTCTGGCAACAAAACCAGGTCCATTTTATAGGACTTATTGTGGGGAAAAAAAGTCCAGCCTGTTGCTACAAAACAACAGGAGGAATGGGACAAACAAGAAAACACCTTGGTTTGCACTGAATTCCATGTAACTGAATTGTACTGCCTGATAAAATCCATGGGAACAATTGGAAAATAACACCAATTTTTCATGTAATTGGCTTTCTAACAGCTACAGCTCCTTCCAGTTATTTACTAACTCACTTATAAACCGCTGTTGTATACAGAGTTGTGGCTAACTTGTTTATCATATCAAGTGATTTTCACCACTGGTCTTGACTTCTTAAGGCTGTTTTCAGAATGTGTTGGAAGATATCTGGAAATCAGCTTGATTGCTAATAGTGTTTTCATTGCAAGGAGTCTCTCAGTCCTCTGTCTCTGAAACCTACTACTGTAACTGTTGGACACCTTCTTTAAACTCTGCTGCAGTGCCCACCACTAGTGTTCCTTGTAGTTAATTACATGGATAATAGTGGCAAATGTTATTAATATGTGTGTTTAATGTCCTGCTTTTGGGGTTTTTAGAACCCTGCCAGAAAGGTATGGGATGTCATCTGGTTCTATAGGTCAATGATGGGAAAGAGTATTGAATGTCTCTTGTCCAAAACAGTTACACACTTGAGTAACTTTGTAGAGTCATTTCTGATTTATGTTGGGGTAAACTGAGCCCAAGGTGTCTGAATTGCAAAAATTATAAAGCTCTGTTGTATAAAGTTCTCACCTGTTTTTCTTCTCGAGTGATTTTGCTGGTGGTTTTGATTTATTGAGTTTGTTTAATCACATCTGTTCTGAACTCAGGATAAACCTGTAAAGTAGGCATTTCCAGAGGTTAGTTGGAACTAGTAGCAGTGAAGATGCATTCTATTGTGTGAATGGCAGCAAGCATACTTCTGAGGGAAGAAAAGTGGTTGAGGAGAGTTGGCATACTAAACGGTTTAAGAGAGAACAACCACTGGATTGAACCATTAGTATTTCATAGAATTGACTTTAAGTTCAATATAGTTTAATTTCTCTAACATTGTTAAAAACATGTAGTTTGGATTCCTAGTCCATCATGGTTAATCACTGACTTGTGTGTTTTCATGGAAAGAGAGTACAGCTATAAAGGCCCCATATCAGCAAAGCATTTTATTTCTGTGAGAGCTAGACAGTAAAATGCACTTTGATTATCTCTGGTGAAATATGTTGGTGTGCTTAAAATCAAGGTGTGGTGTTGAATGACAGTCAGCATTTAGTTGGAAGTTTCCCTGATAGAAAGGAAATAAAGCTTTGTAACTTTGAAACTTGTATAAACGAAGGTGTTTCAGACTCCTTACAAATTAGTTTCATCTTCTACCCTGTACTTTGTTTACTTTGCTTTCCTCCAGTCAAAGGATCTAATTTTAAATTTGACAGTCTTTTTACAGAGTAAGATAGGAAAATCAAGCTGATGTGTTTTTGTAATTAAGGTGGTTCAAGTTTAAAATGTTTCCTAAACTCAGCTCTAAGCTCAAATAATCTTTAGTATAAAACCTTTAAATGATTTTTCAACACAAATATAATATATTTGGTTTATTTGTATGTTTATAAAGCTATCACTTTATAAAATAAAATAATAAAACCAAATCCCCAGTGTCCATCATGTCTTAAAAGAAGAGAATGAAAAATTCTGGTTTCAGTTAACCCATGTCCTGTTTGTTGATAGTTCCATCGGTTTCATACAGCCGCCGTGTGTAACGTGTTGGTGCAGCACATGCAGATATCATGCGAATCTACACTGATGAGGATTATCTTCTGCAGCTCACAGGTAGATCTCAGTTTGAATACAGTATGTTTTATGTATTATTTTAGTTACACATTCCTACAAAGCAGTAGAAGCTACATGCTCCCTTTCATGCACATTTAAATTATTGTTATGAACCTAAATACTTGGTTGTCTAGAAATACTATCCATGGCTTCACAATATTTTTTCAAACTGGTACCAAATATGTTATTCTTAGGCTTTATGTGCAGATCAGTTGAAGTCAAATGGTTGAATCCTGGTCTTCCTCAGGTCTTTTTGATTAAAGGTATGCAAAAAACCCATCCCAAAACCTTTAAAAGATTATTAGAGTTTCTGGGTGTGTGTCTAACTTAGCATTGACCTCAAATCTTACTGGTGTACTCTGCGTTTTAAATAGAAAATTAACAAGTCTTATATTAAGCTGCAGAAGAGGAAATTTGAAACATGGAGCGGGGAGAATCTTGACAAGTCCAAAGTGAGAAAACTTTGACAATTCTAAAAAGCAAGGGAAAAAATGAGTTTGCTTAGTTTAGTAAATCCTGACTTTATTGAAACTGACATTTTGATTCGCTGAAGCCATATTCTCATTTAAACAAGCAAGGAATGATTCATGCTCGTGCATAATAGACATAGGCAATGCAGTGGTTCCTGATCATAAGAATGTATAACACATCTTGTGTTAGTCACTTGCAGCTTTGCAGAAGTTTATCTGTTCAAGAAAAAAAAATCCACAAAGGTAATCCCTTTCAAGAAGAAAATATTTTTAAAAAAATTAGGGGAAAAAATTAAACATTATTCAGAATGGGCTTTGGAGAATCCTCTTCCTTGTTAACATGTATTGGATTTTGTCTCATTGGGAGTAATTTTATCTCATGATATTTCAGGGTGATGCCTACACTGTTCAGCTAGTCTTCAGGACACACTTGGTGTTATTGCTTCGTACCCTGATAACTTGCCATCTTTATCTCTGTGCATGTGAAAAGGAAAGATGTTAGTGGCATTAGAATCCTCCCACGGAGCCCCAGGAATGCACCCCAAACACAATCTGTAAGGGTGATAGCCTAAGTTGGCTCACGTTCCTCTGATCTTTTATTGAGACTGCTGTTTAATGCCAGTTTTGATGTGGACCAGGAACAGCCAACTTTGTGGAGACTATTCATCATGGGATTAATGTTCGGGCACTCCTCAGGACTAAGGTGGACTAGATTCAGACCCATGAAAAACCATAGTCCCTTCTAACCTGCCTTATGGGCCCTCAATATCCTGCAATTTCCAGACTTTACAACTTGACTTTTGGGGCAACTGTGGTAATAACTATCTATAAAGACGCAGAAGCCCTTTTGTATTGGGATGCTGGCCACTATCGCCTCTTCCTCCTCAAGCGTTGGTGTTATAACCAAAATGTTTTCTCCCTGCCTACTTTCATTTTGGAGGGGATGGGTTCTGACTCTTTCGTTCCACTAGACACAAGCAGAAGCTAAACCAAAGCCTAGAAGGAAGGTCTACACATCATAGGTGAAGACACTATAGTCTGACAGCTGTCTCTTTTCCAGGTAAGAAGTTAGAAATATGTCTCCAAGATTAATTTTAAGAACATCTGAGTCCTAGACCATTGTGTTTGCTTGCACCACTCGTGCATGACACTGGTACCTTTCCAAGCAGCCAGATTTATACCGCATGCCTTCCAGGAGCTTCGGTTCACAAATAGTCTCGCCCTTGTTTCCCCCAATCTGGTCTTGTCAGTCTGACTATCACTGTATGCTCGTTACCAGTTATGGAGTTCTGTCTGCAAGACATGGCAGTCCATGGACCAATATTGGCCTTGCCTACATGGCATTTATCCAAACCAATTTGGAATGGTTTCAAAAGCAAGTCAAAGACACCACGTAAGGGAATTTCTCACTTTTATATGAGCAGCTACTGAAACATTGCAGCTGGAGTCCTGGTCCCTTAATAAATCCCCATGGTATTAATATGATACAAACAAAGAAAAGAATATTTAATAATTTATCAAATAATTAGCTACTCATGCCCATAATAGAGAAGGATTTTTAATTATTTTTTTAAAGAAGGTTTATAGCTTTGTAGTTTCATGACCTAGCAATTTTTGTGCAGCAATGGGCTTTTCATTGATTAAAGCCAACAAGTTTTATGCACTATATTCAGTTTACAGATCAGTGTGCACATTTTAATAGGTGTGGTCTTGGTTACTACTAGTGGCATAAAGCAATACATTTAAGTCTGATCTAATAGTGAAAGAATGCACAGCTGATATTTCATTTGTCTATTAGCAGTAGTTAGTCGTAGGGTAAGAGTAGTGAAAGTGTGTTATACATAAATTTAACCCTTTTTCATTTGAGAAAACTTTAATGACCGCTTTGCTCTTCCTGTTTTCAAAAGAAAGTTGAGAGCAGTTCTGGGCAGCATTTGTGCAATCTGTGTGCCTGTAAATATAAGCTAAGGAGAAGAAACAGGTCTTTTAATTGGCTCTTGAAAGGTAACTATTTGAAAAATAAATCAATAAACTAAACACAGCCAGATGCTGAACATCTCACCAGAGACCAAAATCACTAATAATTATGGGAGATTCAAGGTTCCCTACAGTTTATGTATGAAATAATAATAGAGTTCAAACTTATTTCTGCTGACCTTAGTGTTCCTCATTAAAGGTTTTAGCAGAGACCTGGATACAGTCGCATTCAAGCGAGGTGTTTGGAATTAAAATACAGATAAAAGGAAAAAGGTTAATCCAGGTCAAGGGAACAGACCAAAACTGGGATTGTGTAAGATTACAGTATCTTTCCTCATTTCTTCAGTGCCCAACAGCATTCAGTTATAAACAACACTCTTCTCTGCAAAATCTGCTAAATGAGAGCCTAAACATGGCATTAACTGCCTTTTTTTTTTTACTTTGTCAGCATCCTTAATCACTATACAATAATTCTTGACCTCTGTTTTTGTGTCTAAACGCAGAAATGTGCAAAACATCACCTCCAGGAGCATGGTATATAGAAAAAGGAACCCCCTAGTGCTTGTTGTATGCTGTAATTGTAATAATTCTTTTCTCCTTTCTTGTACCCAATAATCTGTATCAGTTGTAGGAAGCACATAAAAATACACTATGAACCCATTATCATAACAGTGAGTGAACCCCAGAGCTGAACAATATCCAATGCTGAAGCAGTTGGATCTGAATCTGGATTTGATCTGATTTATCTTTGTGGCTGGCAGGAATAATAAACCAAATCTAAAGTCTTCATCTAGCCAGTGGTTCCCTATTCTTCTTCTGCATCCCATATAACATTCCCTCAAAATGAAAATTCAGAGCTTTGTGGCTGAGGATGCTGCTACACTGGGGAGCAGTGGTGAGTGACCAGGAGATCTTGGTTCTGCTACTCACTCGTGGGGTGGAATTAGGCCAATAATTCAGCAGGTCTCTGCAAGCTTCCTGCCCACTCAAAGCAGGAAAAAGAGATGGAAAGAGAGAGAGAGAGGAAGTGTAGGACATGAGAATTCTTACCTGTATCCTAATAACTCTTGGTGTGGTGTGTTATTCAAAGTTGGAAAGAAATTCCATTGGAAAGACTGTTCTTACAAACAAAGCTAACATTAAATTGGTGGACTTGGAATTAAGCTGATTGGGAATTACGTTTCTTGCTGTTCCAGAGATAAAGACCTGCTTGAAGTGAATGCACAGTTGTTAGTGTTGACTCATTTTAAACCAGATCTGAATCCAGCCCCATTCTCAGATTTCATTATTATAATCAGAGAGTAGTACTGTACACACTAACTCAGTCAGTATTTTATTTTTGAGTGATGTTAACTAATCTTACTTGGTAAAACTCAGTCCTTTGTCTGGGGTCTGTTCGCTACAGAGTATAACTTAAATCCTACAACAGTTAAACCGTGCTAGCCTTCCAAGTAGAGGTGAATTCACCCTTTGTTTATATATGTAATGATAAGCAGATTCAGATCTGAGATTTTAGAAATGCTTTACAGAAGTACTGAAGCTCTGCATCAGGAGGCTTCAATAAGCCAAACACAGGTATGTTTGCTTCCATGTGTATTTTAGGATGAAAGGAGCATTAGAAGCATTTGAGTGTATTGGTGGAAGGACTTCTGATCTACAGTAACACAAGGCACGCAGTGTGAAGCCTGGTTCAAGAGGTTTTGCAATTAAAGATCTCAGCCAAACCCATGGTGTGTAAGCTGGGGTATGTGAAGGCACTGTATATCACCCAGCTCGCTATGAACAAGGGAGGGAAGGGTGGCTGAGTTCTTTAAACAGTTAGGCCTAACAAATGACTCGTTTTGAAGTCTTAGGAAAGAATGTGCATGAGAGTGCACTAATACTGCAAACAACAGAAGAGAAACAGATATGGCCAAAAGTTGGCAGATCTTCTCTCAGAATGTAAAGGAGGAGAAAAAAAAGAAGCCAAGAATAAAAAGGCTAGGTGTTATTCTTTCCACATGTGTTTATAGAAAAGGGATAGATTTCACGTTTCACCTTTTTCTAGTTTGATATGTATTTTTTCTTCTGTTTTGAATTTTGTTATATTTTTTCACCATCCATTGTTCTATTACAGGTCATTCAGTCTTACATTTAGATGGCTTTGTAACCCAGATAGTATCCTTTGCTTCCCATCTGCAAAATCAAAGGGTCACACTTACTATACTACTAAGCATTTGCATTTATCCAGTATGCTGCGTGGAGATAACAAGAATTCCTCAAAAACATAAAAGCCAAACTAATGCCCAGAAGGACAGGAAACATCTGAAATGACAATGGATGGCAGGTTTCAAATCTCCTCAGGGTAAAAATAAAAATGAAATGATTTTTTTTCAGTAAAAGGTCTAGAAGAGGGAGAGGGAATGAAGAAACAGAGGTTCAAGGTGATGGTTCATCTGAACAGGCCATAGATTAATGCCAACTCTTCTCTACAGCTCTCTTCTTCTATTATTTCCATGTGTGAAACTACTGTTTCTGCTGCAAAGTTTTGAGGTTCTTTCATATGCATGTTTGTGTTTCTGTCTTCATTTTACCACATAGAGAGTTTAAAAAATTAATAGAGCAGATTTTGTTGTTGTATGGATGGACAGTGAATACATTCCAGAAATACTCTAAAGCTGATTGTGGTGTTCAGACAAACTAATCTCTTTTTAAGGGTACAGTCTTGCTCTTGCCCCAGCCTGTGGACCAGTGTGGTCCATGCTACCTCTGAACTGTGGGTTCAGTTCAGCAGCTCTGCGTGTGGAGGTGATCAAGTCACACTGCAACCTGTATTCATGCCAGACTGTGCTTTACACATGTGCCCACTGGTGCAGTCAAGCAATTGGAAACTTGATCAAATTCCCACAGCCTTCTGTTGGTTACTTACTTGAACTGTACCTACTAGACACTGCCTATCTTATTGAGTATAACCATCTAGTGCTGATGAAACACACAGATTCATTTGGAAGAACATTTGTTGTCTTCACCACCATGGCCAAGCAGCAGTATCAGCTGACACTTACTCAAACAGGAACTTTAGATGGTCCCAGAAATCTGTACCATAATTTAGAGTTTTCTGTCCTATTGGGTGATAGAGACATGGCAACTAATTACTTCAGCATTTCAGGAGTTAGGTGAAAGTGTACTCTGAGCCGTAGGACAATTTTTCTTTCGAATTTTTTTACCATAGAATGTAAATATGGTTGTGAGCAAATGATTTGTTGTCTTGGATGACAAGAGATAGAGAAGTGATAGTAAGTTTGCAGTAACATCTGTCTCTTGCTGACTATATATATGATCAGTGTTGTGAAACCTGAGAGGCCAGGTAAACCTATGGAAGATTTCCAGTCAGAGGTCCAGTCCTACCGAGTATGAGACTTTTACCTCTTTAATCTTTTCTGTCAGGATTTCCTGAAAAGTTTTTTTTTTTGTTAGTTTGGGATTGGTTTTTTTCTGATCACAAGGGTTTGGCGAAGCTTCAGCGGACAGTCATATGAATGTAGAGCTAAAAGGAACCTATCGAGGTTCCCTTCAAGTATCTGCTGAATGCCACCGGAGTCCCTGGCTTTGTAGAACTTCTCAAACTCTTTTTAGATTTTAAGAGAGTTTGCAGCACTTATTAAACTTTCTTCCTATACTTCAAAACTCTATTGTTTTGGGGATGTTTGGGGGGTCTAATTTTTAATCAGACTTCTAGCTGAGGGCATGCCTCAGTTATAAGAGTAGAGGAAAGCCTCAAAAAAAAAAAGAAAAAGTTTAAAATTAATGAGTGAATGTGCTAGATTTATAGGAGAACCCTCACAAAGCCTCCACAAATAAAATCCCATTTATTTAGTAGCAAAACTGATCAAACAAAAATTATTGTGTTGCATTCAAACCTCTGTCCAACATTAATTCACTGCATTGTTTACATGCATTACCATCATTTATTTTCTTTGCACCTATGGAATTTTGCTTCACCCATGAACAAAATTGTTTAGAATAGATTTACACTATTTTTTTTTTTGTGTTAAATCCTGATCATATTTTACCAGCAAATTCCCTACTGTTGTTTTAGAGAAAGGAAGTGTTGAATTCACTTAAACACTCTCATAGAAATTATTGAACCATTTTTAGATAGAGCTTGGATTTGAAAGTTGAGGTCAAATATGCCTACTTCCCAACACTATCACCACTGTGTTAACTGTTAGCTATGATGTTCTGTGTTGTCTCTTTGTCCTGCTTTACCACCACTGTTCAAGTTGCTCCATCAGGAAGGCTCAAAAAGGGGCATTGCCTTGATGAGTCACCTATTTCCATTTTTGTGTGCCTGTTATGCTTAACTTTCAGTAGGGGCAATGAGCCTTTTGTAGAACCTGTTCACATCTGAGTTGCAGAAGGTAAACACAATGAGTTTAAGAAAGGATGGAGTTCCAGCTCAAACTGTGAATTTCCTGACTTCAGATTAAAACCAGATGCTCAGTACTGTTTTAACATAGATTTGAATGGATGAATACAGCAATACTTTATTTCATAAATGTGTGCTTTGCAACAAACCTAGTGGGAATTGTAAAGTAGTACCTGACAATATCAATATTTAAATGTCCCAGCATAGCATATTAAAACAATAGCAATTCTTTGCTTATGACACAGCTGAGGTGCAAATCCACATGCTGATACCCTCTGTGAAATGTGTCAGATGGGAGAGAGAAACAAAGTCTCCCAGGACAGTATTTCAGGGCCAAATGTAGTCTCTTATGAGATGTCTTTACAGATTGATTCCTTCAGGCTATGAAAAATAAATGTAAATATTCTTGCAAAATCTGTCAGCATTTATGGCTTTGCATTATGTATAAATTCTGTCCATTTATGGCAAAAAAGGAACATCACAGTTTGTCGTACAGACTTTTCTATGTTACATGCTAAGTATTACATCAGTGTGTCAATTGGATTTTAAAGAAAATAATTAATCTCACACACACATCCTTCTCCAATGGGAAAATCCCATGTAAAGAGCTTTTAATTTTTTTTTTCCTGTCTCCCTGCCCTGGGAAGGTATCCAGGCATGTAGCAAGGAAAACAAAAGCATTGGAGATGCTCTCAGCCTGGATGTGGTGGAGGTGACTTGGCAGCTGTCGGCCCCATCACTGTTCCTCCTGCCTTAGCTGTTGATACCAGTGCCCACTGGCTTGTGTTGGAAATAATGAGACTTTTGTTGCACCAAGACTGCTTCAGCTTGGTGCCTCAGTTTTTCACCCTGTATTGCATTTTTCAGCAAAGGAAACAGTTGCCTCCAGTGAAAGGCAAGGGATAGACCTACCCTACAAATGAGTCAGAGTGCCACAAGGCGTGATTTGTGACTGAAACAGCTGTACTAGCAAAAACTCCTCACATGAATGTGTATACAGGCAGATTAACCTTTCTTTTAGTTGGGGCTGATGGCAAGGTGCAGCATAAACCCATCTCTCTATGTCTGCCTTTCCTTTTTGTTCTTTTGCAGGAGCTGCTCATTAATGTTTCCCTAAACCCAGTGTGAACGCGAGCATCTGTAGGCAGATCCCAAACCCAGACAGGGTACCATGTAAGCAGCAGATTTAAGACCTATAGTGCTTAGTCAAAACTATTGGAGGAAGAGGGCTGACACAAAACCTCAAAAAACATTTTTCTTTAGGACTGAGAGACCTAAAATACCACTACTAAAACACCACCATGAACCGCCTTTCTCGTTTCGGAATTACAGCAGTTCGAACATTGCAGTTGTTCACCTGTAAAGCTTGATTCCTAAATTGGGCATTATACTTTCGTTCTACTTTACAGCTGATATGAGTGAGATCAAAAGCACTGGAATGGGTTGGCAATTTCGACCTGCCTCCTGATTTCTGTGCCAAGGAGCCTGTATTTCTATAGGGAGTGCAAATGAAGGCATTATAGGGATGAAAGTCTGCATCACCCTGGGCAAGGTCCATCACTGTACCCTTTTGATCTATAGGGAAAAAAAACTGTCCTCTTACATTAGATCTATTTGGTGTTTGTGAAGACATATGAAGTGAGAATACTGGAAACCACATGCCCACATTTATCTGAAGGTTGGGGATTACCTTCCTGACAGGTGAGAAAGAAGTTGTCTCAAATCTCATTCAAATGTTTCCTTTGTTTCAGTAAATCTTGGAAGAGAGACAAATTATAGTGAATATGTATTTTTGACTGAAAAACAGCCCAAAAGGTCCCAAAATGAAACCACAGTTTCCCTTCAGCTAGGCACAGAGTTTAAGCATGGCTTTCTTGCAAATGATGTGCTCTCACATATTGACATTCCAAAGGCTGGTCTCTCTCTTCCTTTTTCTCTTTTTAATTGGAAAAAAAAAAGATCATTGTTCCCCCACCTCATTAACTCTGTCAGTCTCCAGTGGCATTTAATCTCTCTTCCTAGTAGTTTCAAACAACAGTTTTACATCATTTTAAACGTATACCAACATCAGCTTGTTGTGAGTCCTGCTTTCAGATGTCAACCTAAGGGTGGTGGTGGTAAGAGCAGGACCTCAATGAGGGCATCTTCATATTCTGTCATATGATTTCTGGCTTGACCTTAACAGAGGAAATACAGCTTAAGGGACTGTATGAATCAACACAATCCAGTGCCTTTCTGTTCTGCTCCCAGGTTTGCCACTTAACTACTCTTTGATGTTGGACAATGTGGTGCTTTATATTGGTTTGCATTTTTTTCTCAGCTTTGTCTGTACCTCTTGACACTGTCAACTCTTTGGGTGCATGAGATGCCTTGCCTGTGCAAAGCCTACTCATGCCATGCCCTGCAGTGCTGTGCCCAGAGACTTGCCCAGGTCCACCCAAGCCAAGGCCAGAGCAAGACTACCCTGTCGGGGTGGAAGGCTGCACACAAGGCTAAGCCCCGCCACTGCTCTCTGGGAGCAAAGCAGGAGTCTGATACAGCTTACAAACACCCTAGCTGATCCACATGTTGTAATAATGAAATTAAATGTACAGTGTTGCTGTAGGATGCAGCCCTAGTGTTTATCTAGAAAATGTAACACTAGGGGAGGGGAGCCACTTATCTTCCACTGAAACTTGCAGACATGTTCTTGTTGGGAAAATAGTGTTATCATAGTGAAATTACCCACCCGAATGATCATTTGCACCGGCTCACTGGTCCAATCACAAGTTCTAATGTTAAACTTGATATATTTCAGTGAGTGTCAGCTGCTAGCCTATTTTTTATCAGTATATCAGCTGTCACATTATTGCGCTCAGCACTGGAAAGTGGTGGCAGGCTCAGAAATTTAGCGAGCTGCTGTTGTTTTGTCACCTCCTTCCCCACTGAAGGTTCCTTTCCATTATATTGCATCTTTTGTAGAACAGTGTTTTGCCTTGCTGTGGATTTACTGGAGGCAGACGGTGGTGTGATGACAGTCTGCATCAGGCTTTCTGCTCTGAACTGTGAGCCTGCAGCAACTTTGTGACTGCTTCACTTCTGTTTCCGACTTCTCTCCCATCACCCTGTGGGACCTGTTTGGGAAAAATAAACTGAACCCACCCATGAAGTCCCTATGTAAGCAAAACAGATGTTCGGTTAAACAGTTTGCTAGAGCAGCCTGAAAGCGTTGCATTAAGGGGCACGCCGCTAATTGGGGGCGTTGGAAATGGTGCGAGGGGGAATTTGTACAAGAAGGCAGTGCTTCTGTGAGCTCTGCATAGGCCTCTGGAGGGAGAGAGGGAGGGAGGTCTCTTTGATTATCTGATGAACATCAGTCCCTTTGGTCAGACTGCTAGGCGCCTCCTGGAGCTTAACCTCAGATTAACATCTGCTTCGTTTCAGTGTCTGTCTGATAGCGATATCAATAAACATCATCATCTTACAGTAAAAACTGATAATTAAATCTCTGCCTGCTGACTCACTATCTGTTGTGCCCTGGGGAATAATTGGAGGTAGTGAAGATCTAATAGCTAAGAAAATATTTTGTATTTCTCTGAATAATAAAGACAAAGGTCTTGTAAGCACGACTAACCACATACAATGTGTATCTATAGATTGAATGAAGTGCAGACAGAGTTCCTTTGTGTTGGTTTAGACCTGCTGTAAATGGGAAAGCCCTGTTGACTGGATTTGGATGTGCTACACCAGGATGGTACCTGCAGGTCTGACCCCTGCCTCCTTTCTGCTTTGGGAAGATCTGTGGCAACTGAAAAGAGTGTATTGGAGGAAAACCACAGGTGAGCACGGTTTCATGTTGCATATACATTAGCAACTAAGAGCTCTTGTACTCTCCAGCAAGCAAATTTGCTGTCAGGCTAAAGTTGGACAGACCAGCTTTTGACCTACAAAAATACATTTTTCATTACCTTCCTCTAGACTGCCCACAGTGTCTGGTAAACAGCCTCCTGCAGTGATGGGGCTGCACCTCCCAGCAGCAACAAGAAGGAAGAAGCATCCTGAAGGAAAGCACGAGGAATTAAATGCTTTGAGCAAGGTGAGGCCTGGCAAGCGCTTTCTAGTATTACATGTGAGGCCCTATAAGGCACCGAGTCTAGCTCAGGAGTTTTATGCAACTCAGTGTCAGGACCCACTCCTGGAGGTGGGCCAAGGGATACAATTTGAACCTTCCATGGTTGGGGTGCCGTGTCACCCACCAAACCTGCATAAGGAGATAGGCTTACTTCTGAAATCGTGTGCAGGGCACTTGGGGACCTTCTGCTGGTATGCAGAAATATACCTCTGAGTCTGGAATCTGCTCTGCAGCCTGGGTCGTGGAACTAGTCATACCTGAAACAGTCCCTGGAGTCTTTCGGGGCTTAAATGGAAGATCTGAACTTGGTGTAGCTTGAGTTGTTTATGCATGAGGATGTTCAAATGCCTTTGGTAGACATTCCTAGATTGCACTACAGTTAAAGTTTATTTGGATTCACTTTTAAAAAAACAAACACTGACAACCCTCCACCTCAAAACCCTGCAGTGATTAAAGCAGAGGTAGATAAAATATTCCAGTGCTCTAATGTGAGAAACCACAAAATAGGGATCTGAAGACTCATATTTAAGGAATCTTTAGAGATCTGAGATAAGCTGTTCCTACTTTAGCTAATCTCCATCATTAAAACACACACATTTCTCATGGATTAACACATATGATCTAATGAAGGCCTGATCCTGATAAAGCCAGAGACCCTTGATCTTGATGGGCTATCATTTCAAACATTTAAATGTTTCCATTTTTTCAAAGAGAATTATCTGTAGCTCTGTGTGGGTATTCAATGCAGAGACCCATCCAGAGTCCAGTAACTTGTACCAATATTTTATGTAATCTTTCAAAATGAGGCCCAGTTGGAAGTGAAGACAGTAGGGTGCATTTGTCAAAGTCTTCACTGACAGAAGAAATCTCCTTTGCTGAGGTTTAGGCTAAAAGCTTTTGCTTCATTTTTCCCATGTGGCTCGTCCCTGTGGTTCAGCCACGTGCATTAACCCACTTAGCTGCCCAAAGGTATCTGTTTGTTGAGAGAAGGGAGAAACCCTCCCTCTTACCCTCTCCCCAGAGGAGAGGAGGGGACACTTGAGCTTTGTTTGGCTTAGCCTGTTTATAGTTGTATTTTGCATTACGAAAAGAAACTTTATGTCTAGTGGTAGGTAAGAGTGGCAAAGCTCTGGGGAGGCTGTGGGTGGTCTCGAAGGTTCTGAATTTTGACTTGTGCTTTGCTTCAGTCAGGCAGTCTCCCATCTCACAGTGATGCTCTGGGGCAACTTCCACTTCAAGCTCCTCCACCTTTCTGCACCCATGTGCATGCCTTGCAGTTTTGGCACTTGGGGACATCCTCACCTGTAAACTGGAAAAGAGTGCCAGAGCAGGGGGGAGAAAAGCTCAACCTACCCTACTTGCTGAGACTGAGGCTTGGGCAAGGGTTTTCCTGTTTTCTGAGGCCACATCTTTGTGCTTGCAATGCTGCACTGTGGCCTTCTCCCTGCTCCAGGAGCTAATGGACCTCAAGAGGGTCTAGAGCAGGTCCTGCAAACCCCTGTCTAGCTTTGCCCAGCACACAAGTCCACAGCGCTGCTTCACAGCCCAGGGAGGGACAGCTTCTGGTGACTGCTGTGCATGGAAAAGCTTCCTAGAGAAGGGGGTCTTTGGCTTGATGAAATACTATGAGTGACCGGGTGGACTCTAATCATCTGTCCAGCATGTGCAAACTCCTACCATCCATCTTCCTCCTGGTCTGGGGTCCTAGGCCATGTTTGCCAGGGCAATGGAGCAGGAGAATTCTGAGCAGCCAGAGTAATTAACTGGGTAATTTGTACATGTTGCTTACTACATTTGAGGTATATAAAATGCTAATTAATATTATGAGTTGTCTAACATCCTTTTTTAATTTACTGGTGCTGTTTTCTTTAGTGTGCATTTGTAAAGGGCTTCTGACAAGAGGGACTGTTATTATTAACATTCAGAAAGGAAACTTTTAAGTTATGTGTCCAGTGCTGTCTTGGAAAACTGTATCTGATAACTTGCCCGATGAAAGTGAAACCATAATTAATGGAACAAGGCTTACCTTAATGGAGCAGAGCCAGCTCATAGCCTTTGCTCTCTGAGCCCTTTTGAAATTTCTGGAAGTATACAGAACCCCCAGAAATCTTTGTACTTCACTAAATGTATTTCAGTTACATTTCTCGAAGGAAGGGTAGCACAGTATGCAATATTATTATTTATAGAGAAAACATTTCCATCCAGACTCTTAAGTGCTTTGCTGATGTTAATGAATCCTGGCCAGAGAGAAACATTATTTGGATTTATGAACAGGGCACCTGAGGCATCTAGATAGTGAGTTATTTTCATGAGTGCAGAAAGGCACTAACAACTCACACAACATGCTTTTCTTTATAGTTGCATTGATTAAAGCCGGGTCACTTCTAAAATGTGCCTGTGGCTCAACAGCACCCTCACGGATCCCATCACATTAACCCTCCTCTGTCCTAAAGTAGGACACTTAAAGTAAAAATGCCACTTTCACATCTCTTGCTGCTTCCATAGATTTCTTGATGCATTTTTTGTTGTTTTCAGTGTTTTCTGTCTAAGCTGGATCTTCCACAAATAGACACAAAAGAAAAAAAGTCACTCATGATACCAGTATTTGTGTCTAAACTGGGTTCACTTCCCAGTGATGAGGTCTCCTGCTTACCTTGACCAAACCTGTGACCATTGCTCAATAAGACATGAATGCATCCATACTGCTGGCACCTTTGTTTCCAGGAGTTGGAAACCAATGTGCACAGGTGAGAAGGGAGCTCTGGTGGCCTCCACCAGGTCCTGCATGAATCATCAGGGGAATATGACCCCAGTCCTTGAAGTGTCAAGTGACAATGTGTGTCAGAGAGTTTGATCACAGTCAGAAAGTTGTGCAGGAGCAACTTCCTGAATCTGAGTGTGGTCCTCCAGGCCTCCAACTTTTTATTCAGCTCCTTAAAGCATATCTGAGAAAGCTCAATGAAACTGATAAGAGAGGCATGGCAGGATCAGACTGTTCAGGCAAGGAAAGGCACAGCCTCTCTTGCAGCTGGTGGTTCTCCACAAGCTTGATCAATCAGAAAAGAAATCGTTTGTAAACCACTGTTGTCAAGATGGTGTCTGGATCTTTTCTAGATCCTGTCACTGCTTCCTGGATTACTACTCTAATGTTTTGCATCTGGAACACGCTCGAGCATGAGGCCCATTGCTCTGAGGCAGCAGCCAGATGGATCATTATAAAAGTAGTGGCATCTTAGGTGAGTTTCCTGTTGGCTTTACACTACACACTGTTTCCTCCCTTGTTATTGCTTTCTTTTTTTCCCTAGCAATAAGTATTCCTACTGTTGGCAACTAGTATGTCAAAATGCACAATTTCAGGTTGCAAAACCAGGGAATTACTTTTTGTTTGAAGCTCTAAAGGAAGGTATTATTAACAGCCCAGCTTGTGCTGCTGCTAGGCAGTGCCATTAAACAAAGAGATGTGAACTAATTCATGTAACTTAAAAATCTATGCTGTGTTTCACCCAAAACTCACATCAAAACTTTTGGGGATGTGCTGGGAGAACTTGACAATTTGACAAATATTTGAGGAATTGCATAGCAACAGCCTTAAATGTGTTTGGAAATCTATGCTGATTTTTTTTTCTTCTTTTTTGGAAAGAAGGTACCTACAGAAATTTTTGTGTGCTATATTCTCCCCAAACTATCAATTGGGAATAAATTTGATGAAATATGCACAAGAGGAATACAAATAGAGCTCCTTTTTTTTTTTTTTATGCTACAGGTGTGAATTTGAAGAGATAAATAACTGGTTTAATTTCTATATAGAAATGTGTAATGAGGTAAAAGAAAAGATTTGGGAAAAAGGAACAGGTTAACCAGGAAAGTGGTGGCTGCCCCACACCCTGGAGGTGTTCAAGGCCATGTTGGATGGGACTCTGGGCAACCTGGTCTAGTGGAGGGTGTGCCTGACCATAGCAGGGGAATTGAAACTAGATAGTCTCTGAGGTCCTTTCCAGCCCAAACAAGTCTGTGATTCTATGAAAATTTGAAGATTTGTGTTCAAAACTTTCAAAAACTGTTTGGCCATAACCAGATCTTAATCATGTGGGCTAATAGGAAAAGAAAAATTGGATAGAGTAAAACCAGACAATACATACCATGTAAAATTGTGCCAGACACAAGTCCTATAACTGACTTTAAAGAGCTTGTTAAGAGATTTTTGGTAGATATCAAGAGCGTCTGTGAGCTGCAAGGGGCAGCAAATGATGAGCTCTGAGTGGTGACCAAAGGTTTTTTTTTTGGGAAAGCAGGACCCCACTGAGCTTCCACCTGGATATTCTGTCCATGGACAACCAGGAGTTAACCATAACTCTGACAACACTAGCTGGTTTGTTTGCTAAGGGGTCCAATGTCTCAAGATTTCCATGTACCTTGCTGAGAAGCCAGGAAATGGGGCTCTAAAATCTGTTGGAGGCACATCATGTACTTTTTACTTGTAAGAGAATTGTGTGCCAGGGTTTGGTTTTGGGCATTTGTACTCAGTGCTAACATCTCCTTTCATTTTATTGACTAAACCCTTCAGGTGTGAGGTGTTGCACAGACTATATTAGGATATAACAGCCATTGTTTAGTCTTCCATTGACAAGTAAGTACATTTAAAGAAGAGAAGCTGTGGCATTTAAATAAAGGAGAGCAAGGAGCATATGCCCAGAGGGGCTGTCACTTCAGATAAGTGTGAAGGCCAGTTCTGCAGCTTGCTGATGTGGAGAGCTGGTTTCTTCATGTGTTAGTTTTACTAGCTAACTAATTTTTTGCTTGGTACAATCAGGAATCCAGAAGCTGTTTAACCTGACCCACTAGAATAAAAGCTATATTGACATACAATGCTGATAGGTACTTGGAGTCTGACATATATCCCCAAATACACAGGGTAACAGTAACTCCAATCTTCATTCAGCACATAACATTAAACACAGACCTGGTTATTTACCATGTTCTGAAACCATATCTATTCAGTAATACATATATGCCTGGATGACCAGGCTAATCTTTTCACCTGGATTTATGAACCGGCAAACAAGCCTTCCTATTCTCTCTGAAAGAGGTGGATACGAACACTGTAATTTAATAATATAGATTGTGACCTTAGCATTCTCAATGAGAAGCCTTGTTGCTGACTGAGGGTGTGTAGCCATATCCCTGGAGGCGAGTATTGCAAAAACATGTGTGCCATGAATTAATGTTTGAGTGAATTTTGGCAGCTAGTTTTATGTCTGTTCTTGTCTGTTCTATGGTAAAAAAAATGTATCAGGGAAATATCTGAGAAGAGTTAAATTAAAAGTCTAATGCAGAAGCATTTCAGTGAAACACAGAAATATGTATGAGCTACAGAGTTATTTTTCCTTTCTCAGCCAAGGGCTGGAAGCAGTCCCAAACGTGACCATTAATAGCTGAGCAAGGCTGAGTCTGAAACATTAAGTATTTGTTTACAAGATAACTTGGTAGATAATTATACATGTACTTATTGAAATAATTGGTAAATTAAACAGTTGAATAGATGTTTGCAGGATGGTGTTTACAACTGAAACTTCACAAAACAAAATTCTTTCAGCGGTAGTAAATCAAGAAATAAATTGGAGGGAATTACAGTTGGTCTCAAATATTCTGTAGATGGAAAGAGACTTACATCATGGGATGTATTATTTGTTGAGAATATCTTGTTTCAGCTCCAGTTGTGGATGAAAGACAGAATCTAAACTGATCAAAAATTACACAGAGGTTTAAAATTCAAGTAGGTGGAAGTTCGGAAGTGAGAGAGCTATTTCCACACGGCTGCATTGAGATAACGACTTGGGCTGAGATCCCTTTGACACAGCCTTGGTCTGAGCATGAAATTGCTTAGAGGGAATGAAAGAGCCAGATTTGTAGAGTGTGTAGGGAGAAGACAGAAGGGTAAAGTTAGTTGCACTGTTTCAGACTTCAGGGAATGCTTTGGAGGGCAAGGAGTTGAGCAGCGAAGGCTTCAGTCATACCCTCTTCTGCCTGGCTTTTCTTTTGCCACCCATTTCAAGGAACTTAGGAAGGAACTTGGGCAATGTTATGTAGCTAACACTGCTGACCAAGACTTGTTGAGGGTTTTTTGGTCAAAAAGTCAGTGATATTTAAAAGTAACTTTGAAGTGGTTTTTGCTGGTCTGTTTGATCTCCATCCAGGTTTTGAGTTTGTCTGGAAAGGAGAGCAAGTGCCCATAAGAGCAAGGTGGAAAACAGTGCATCTCCTTTTGTGTCAGAGGGTTAGGATGTTAATTTTTGGAGCAGAAGGCCTAGTAAGAGTGCTGTGTAGTATCTCAGGATACCACTGTACCTGAGCCCTGGCAAAGTATTTATCCTTGCAAAGGTCTGATAAAGCAGGATAGTACTGTTATTCCCATTTTACAGGTGGAGTCAGGAAGAAAAAGAGTAAGTAACTTTTTTCCACCATGACAGAAGCCTATTTGAGGTGGAAGGTTGACTTACATTGAGTTTGCACATGTGGAAGACATATTCCAGAAAAACAAAACAAAAAACTCTTCAGAGGGCTCAGAGTTACAGTGTGTTGCCAAGGGAAAGGGACATTAATTATTTTCATTGCTTTCCAGGTGTGATGGCTCACAGCAAATAGTTTGGAGAGCTGCATGGATCGCTGCTCCTCCAACCCTGTGACACTTTTCCAAGAAAATGTACCACCTTTTCTAAACTGATCAGCCTCTCCTCATGCATCTTATGCCCCTCTGCCATTTTTACCTGTGCTGAAAATGTTGGTTAAATTTCTTCATTTACTAATGACTTCACATGTAAAACTGCAATGGTAAGTCTTTCCTTGAGTACCTTGGCTCACAGAGTTTTCATTGAAATCCTCACAAAATTATGGAGCTTTTTTCTCCTCGGTCCTATGTTTCAGTTCCTCTTTGCTCTCACCTTTCAATGGTATGTGGACCTGTCCTCTCCAGTTCTCCCCTTTGCTCTCTGGATATGCTTCCTCTGTTGTCATGGAACTCCAGCAAGCCCCATGTAGGAGACATTTACTGCAGACTCATGCTAGTCTCTGTGTTTATGTGAGTTGCTGTCGTGTTTAGTTTCTGTCAAGTCAGAGTGAGTGGCTGCATCACTGACTCTCACTTACAGGATTGTGAAAAATGTCATTCTCGGCATGTGTTATAAAACATTTTGTGGTGAAGATAATCCATTTTGTTAGTTGTGAAACATGAAACTCCTCTCACCAGCCATCAGGAAGAACCTCACATACTTTGTATAAATACAGAAGTGCCTGACAGGAAGATTCGCTGTACCAGCACAGCATAACTTAGTTACTACAAAGTCAGGCATTCTTTGCTGTCCAGCAAACAACCACAAGTCTTCCACTTTTAACCATGTTAAAAGCTACCCCTGCTCTAGACAGCAGCTCATTGAAAGGAGCTGCATTAAATGCTGTTCTGTAACACCGCACTGGATATCTGGACAAGAGTTGTCCCTGGGTGCAGATTAGATACTGGGGGGAGGGAGGGCGGTGGGGGAGGGAGCCCAGCAAGGAAAATGGGCAATTGGGAAGTGTTCCTTGAAGTGAAGGTCCAGCTGAAGGAAGGGAATCTGCAATGATGGAGCTTGTCTAAGGAATCAGATAGCCAAGGGTATCTATAAGATGTAACTGGGGAGGTGTTCTGGCTTCAGAAGCTCTTGGGTGAAGGAGACACACACAGCGTTGAGCAAAACCAGAGTGAGAAAGTTGTAGTGCTACTGGTTAACTTCTCAGTATCTCTGTCTGAACAGAGTAAAGGATTCTTTAACCTCATGTTTGGGAAAGTAATCATCTTTATTTTTACTCCAGGTCATCTTTGACTCTGATTGATTTCAAGGTGCCAAAGCAGCACACTCAGTTCACTGGAAACATTGGTTTTATTCTCCAACTTCCTAACATCTTGCTCAGTTTAGACATTCCTCAGTATTTGGAGGATCATCTTCACAAAGATTAAAGGATTGGTAATACAAGATGTCTCTCAGGGAATAGCACCTCCTTCAGCTAGTTCTGAATGTCCTTGGCATGCAGTGGGACATCAGAAAACAGCCTGAAACTTGGGAGTCCTCCAAAATCTGTGGGGATAAAAATCATGTGCGCAATAGATAAGATGTGTGTTCATCAAAGCATGCTGTGTTGTAGAGAAGCAGTCCACTTCTGTGACTTGTACTGCATCTACCAGGAAAGGGGCTCCCTACAGAAGGGTCAGCTGGTGGAGAATTGCTTTACTGATGTCTCCATTTTTGCGGAAGAAGAGAGATGATCTGGTAATTTTATGTATTACCTGGTCCCACAGGGGAGCTTTTATGCAGAGGAGACACACTTGTGTCCGTGTGCGTGTGTGTGTGTAGTTCCTCACAGCCAGGTGCAAGGAGCAGCAGTCTGATCAGAATTCATTTACAGCACTTAGGATGTAAACACAGTGATGGGTTTATTGGATTTAATCTGTGACGCAGGAGACGTTTGGCATTTCTTATTTGTGCTTGGACCAGTCATCTTAAAGGTTGCTGTGTCTCATAAAAGAATGTTCCTCCGTTATCACTCTACCTCCCCAGTCATAGGATTGTTCAACAACTGCTATAAAATATGCTCATGCCAAAACATGGCAGAAGTGATCATGGAGAAATGAATGATTTAAAACCTCAAAAGGTTTTAAATTCATGCAGCATCTAGAATTTACCCTATATAACACAGAATAAGCTTTATTTATTTCTCTGAAATGCTTTGTTTGATTCTGAAGTTTGTTTCCCACACACAGAAAGTTTAAACTTCATGAAATTAATATTAGTACTTTGTGCAAGCAGGGCCTCAGTGGGTAAGAGAAGCTTATGACCTTCTTTCCGCTAGCTCAACCCTGTTCCATGCAGCCATCCCCACTGTGGGTGCATTGCCTTCTTGAGAATTTACTTATACATCCCCAAGTCATTTTCCGGACCTGCAAATGGCCAGACAAATGCTTCAAAGCAGCTCCTGGCTCCTTGTCTTGTCAGACAGTGTCTGCGCAGAGCCATGGGCAAGCTCTTCCTCAGGCATGACTGGCCTTTAGAAAGTCACCCATTGATGAATAAAACCCCAAAAGTTGGCTATTTTATTTCATGCACAGGCAAATCTGTGTAATGACCCCCCCCAAAAAGATTAATATATTTTCAGATATTCTCAGCACGGTTGAAGATTTGGGATGGATCATTTCAGATGCAGAGTGAGAAATGACTGTTCAGCTAAGACACCTTCTTCTGTGGAGCAATTCTGGCTCCCAGACATGGCTCCCACTGGCTCTGTATGTCCCTCTGAGATGTATATTTTAATCTGCTTCTGCTCGCAAGCCATTCATTCTCGAAGATTTCTGTACACTGTTGCATATACAGAGGTAAGCATTCTGGTCTGGCATCCTGGTATCTTAATGGTGTTAACTTTTTTGTACTTGCTGGTTGGTTGGTTGGTTGATTGGTTGGTTGTTTTTTTCTTGCTGTATAAGCAGCTTTTTCATTTGCACTGGTTTGCAACCTGCACATTTCTTGGCACTTCCTTGTCAAATTGGGTATTGTCAAATAACATTCAAGAAGAAAGAAAACAGACAAGTGTGACAAAAAATGTATTTCAGCAACAAAGTGAGGGGAAGAGTAGGAGAAAGGTGTGAGACCCCCTTAAAGCCTTACTGAGAGCACTGCAAGAAGGCCATGGCTACATGGAAGAATGGATAGGAAGGTGAAATCTGCATTTCAGGAGAACCTCTCACTGCAACTCACTGTCAGAGTGATCATTTTTCCCTGTACATTTCTGTGCATTGCATTCATTATCAGTGTAGCAAAATAACTGATCAAGAAGGGCATATACTAATGGAAAAATCCCAGGATTCTGCAAGGCAGAGGGTTTTATTTACAGGAATGCGGGTGAAATAGGTTAAGTTTGTGAGCTGCTTTTGCCGTGGAGACGGGATGCGATGTCCAAACTGAGATGGAATGCGCTTGCTTGGGAAAAAATGCTTGAGCAATTTGAATTTTTTGGCACTACTTTCTCCCTTTTAAGTGCTTAACTCCCCATGACAGAGTGGAATCTGCATTTGTATGAATTATAGCACAGCCACAAAGAATAACAAGTTAGCACAGCATGGGTTTGTTCAAGTAATCCAGATCTGACAGTGTTTGTCAGCATCTTTTTTCTAACTCAGATTTCTTCTTCCTACTCAGGCATGTACAACAGCAAGTAACAAAACTCCAAAACTCCCCGTGCAAGTAAGTGAATGAGCTTTGCTTATTACACATACTATCTTAATATAGTAAGTTTTCAGTATTGCATTGCAACCGTGCATTGCAATTTCGTATTGGAGCCTATTCTTCAGGTGTAACCCTGCACTACCTGAGTTGTGGTAGCGGTTTAATCATTTGTCTCCATGCTGAGCATCAGTAGAAAGACACAAGATACCTCATTATGAAGAAAAAAAAACCAAAAACCAAAATAAAAAAGACATCTAATGTTATACCTCGCACACACTTGCAATTGAAAATCTATATAAATTCCACCCCCATCACTGACCCAGGGTGACTCTTGGAGAAATACCAGTTGCTTTTCAGAGAATTACTGTTTTTCTACCATAACTTGCTATTGATTTCTCGTATGACATATAGATTGATTATGCTCTTAATACCACTTTGCCTAGTAGCTGCTTGAAGGTTTCTTTATGCCATTTTCTGCAAGTTTAAGTACACTTTCTTGGTCGTATATGATCCTCTAGAATAAAACCCATCTGTTCATTTTTTTAAAGTGAACTTTTGCAGCTTTATTACCGAGCATACAACTTGACAATCTTGAGTTTTAAGTTTCTTAGCAAATGATTCCTATATCTCTAGCTTGGAAAAAAAATGTCAGGAAACCCATTGAGGATTGTTATAAAAAAATCACAGAAGCAGCACTGGGCTGAAAGGCAATCCAATAGTTTGCCTCCAGGATAAGGAAAATTACTTTTGGAATAATATTGTATTCTGTTATGCTATTATATCTTCATATATATATATATGTTCTTGAATACTTTCAGTGATGGAAACACCCCAGCCCTGTGCTTCAATACACTGCAGTTCTTCTCTCCTCTTACCACTGCCCTATGCCTAGCCTTGAAATAGTGTGTGCTATAAATCCTCCACTCATTGCAGGAATGCTTTGAAATATAATAGAAGAGACTGAAAAGGTCAAACCACCTGTTTTGGAACAAAACATTTTTTGAATGACCTTCCTCAAAATGGCAGTTTTGCAAAACCAGCACCATTGGAATTGTCAGGGCTTTCTGTTTTATGAATAATCAAGACTAGGATCAAGAAATATGATTTATTTTTTTTAAACAAGTGACAACAATGTCACTTGTGTGACAAAAATGTCACCAAAAGAAAAACCTCTGTGTGTCCAGAAAGTTGTGTATATTTTCATGTATATGTTTGAAAACAGGATTAGTTTCCTATTCATCTCCAGAGAAGGAGATGCTCTGTGTGTTACATGATTCAGAAAAGCTATGTGACATTTCACAGCATTTTGAAATGACTTAGCAGCACAGAACAAGCTGTCCCACCATGTTCAATCATTTGAACAAAAAGCCACTGTAATATATTAAAAACTATCGTTGCCTCTGTGCAATTTCCACCTATCCCCAGAATGTGCTTCTAAACAATCAAGGTAAAGGAAGGAGATCTCTAGGGGGAAAAAAAATAATTCCAATCTCAGGTGATTCATAAATAGGCAATGATTGAGTGGGTGTCTGTGCCTTAGGAATAACAGCAAACCACTGATCCTTGTTTGTTCTTTGTCACACTGAACAGTTATTGTGTTTGGATAAATGGAAGTAACTTTGCCAAGATTTCCTCCAAGCTGTTTTTGTGGTTTGATGATCTAAGGGAAAAAATTACACCGCAGCGAATTAACAGAAGAGCTCAGCCTGCGTTATGGCTTGGCACACTGATAAGGTGGGGGGAAATATGTTCATAGCATACCTGCTATACAACTACCATCAAATTTGACATAAAAACAGATCACTCACTTTTGGGCAGTGGGCAACTAAAGACCTGAGTGTCTCTGGCAAAGCCCAGCTGGCCCTGCATCTTAGACAAGGCTGGCAGAAGCCAATTTGACACAGAAGTTTACCATAGAAGGCATGCGAGGAGCATCTTCAGCACCTTGGGGTTTTTCGGGGGCTGCCTAGGGCCAGAAAGACCCTATTGACTAAGACTCCACCTGTCTGACCCTGAGAGCAAAGAAACTGGAGAAGGAAGGACTTCAACTGCCAAAAACTTGCTCAGAGCCTGGCTGAGGCAGTGCAGTCTTGCTGTATAACTTCGCTTTGGTTGTACTGCCTGGCTGGATCAAAACCCAGGAGAAGCCCTGTTACAAGGGCCCTAGGTTACCCACTAAACTCCTGCACCAGTGTGGTAGGTGTATTAGCAGGTTAGCAGATAGGTCTAGGAGTCAGATCTCCTCCTCGTGTAATTTGCTGTGTTTTATACCTGGATATCATAGTAAATGCTATGAGCTTTATTCTAGAGATGGCCTAGTAATTGGGTGATGTCTTAGAATAAGGTTTCTTTTGTCATTTTTTAGCATTGTCATTTTAAGCTATTTTTTTATCAATAATATAGCTTTTTGGTTTACATTTGTGGTTTGTTTTTGTTTTTTTTTTTTAAATAACTGCTGAAATTCTATGTGGTAGTCAAGCTATTAGACAGATATCTTTCTGTGGTATACTTTATGTCAGATCCACAGAAAATAGCTGCTTCAGAAGAAAGAAAATTAATGGGTTTTATTCTCAAAGAAGAGTCTGTCTCGTTGAAACCTCTGTGCATCCACTTCACTTTGAGTGTGTGTATTCATTCTTCATTAACAATGGAGAAAGGATTGATTTGCTCTACTTTGTTCTGGCCTTAAGAACTTTGCCAGTTAGATACAAACAAAGACTCCTCAGAAAGGAGAAAAAGAAAAATAAGCAGTAAAGAATATGCTGGAAGGTCTCTTGGCACGGTGAGCTGAGGCAAAGCAATTTGATTATGATAGTTCTTCTAGTGGCAAAGCACAAACCTGCCAAAACCAAGTGTTAGGAGAAGTAAACTTCTTAGGAGTTTGGTCTCTTGGCTTACATATTGCCTAACAGAAACACATGTTATTCATGCTATTCTGCAGACATTTTGTTATATTTATACTGGTCTTTTCTGGGGAAGGAAGCATCAAAGATTATACCTTTAAATTAGAAAAAGATTACATAATCCTGCTAAAATTCCTTACATTTTTGTGTAACTGCTTGCCTCTGCCAGTAGCACAATGTATGGGTCCAACCCTTCCTTCCTTCCTTTCCTTCCCTCCCGATTAATTCTCACATTTGTTCTTGTTCTTCCTTTCCACGTTGTACGTTAGCATAGTAATTTGTTTTCTCAGTGACTTTAACTCCTGAATCAAAAGACAAGACTGCTAGTCTTGTGATTAGAGTTCATCCTCCTACGCTGTAACTCAGATTACAATGAAAAATAAACCAATATCCACAGACAGTGCAGGTATTACAGCAACCTGCTTCCTCTCGCTCTTAAGCAGAATGACAAACTTTATAAATCCATTAGCCTGGAACAGACAAGTTCTGAACAAAAGGATTGTCAAATAGCACAATTTCACAGCATTTGAGTCAAGTTCCCATAACACCTCTGCAGACTAATTTCTCCAAAGAGATTCTCATTCTCAAACACATTTACAATTGGTTCTGGATTGCTGGGGTTTTTTTACTCCACTATGTCTAAAAGAAAAACCCAACCCCTTTTCCCCCTCTCCTGGGAAGCCCTGCTAACAGTTTCCATGCTTCAGAAGGAAAAAAGGAAGGAGAGATGTGATACAGAAAGGGATGTGAAGCACTGGATATCAATTTCTGATAGCTGATCCAATGTTGTGAGATGCAGTTATGCTTGGCTTGAGGGCCAAGTCCTAGTTTGAACCTCTGTTTACTCTTAATGCTGCACTTTTCCATGTTTATCCCAGGCACAGTGCATCTGCCTTGACTCAGGTGAACAGGGTTATGCTGTCAGGGGATTAGTCCACTTCTTTCTTTTCTTGGGCTGCTGCCTTTTTGGGTAGCTCCTTCAAGGACAAAGCTTCACGAGACATTATTAGTAGTTGTACGTAATATCAATCCCTGAAATATCAGAACTTTTGCTTGAAAAAACTTCTAAGAGGAAAAGCCTCTTGTGAAGGGGAAGAAACCAGCCTCAGAACTTATTTTGCCTCAGTATAATTTTCTGAATCCTTGCAAGGGGATGCTGTCAGTTTTGCCAATTTGCAATGGATGGGCAGCTCCCCAGTGAATTGCAGGCTGGCCTGTATTATTTATGCAGCACAAGGAAAAAAATAAAGGTCAGCCTTGCCTTCCCTTGTTTGGCTTAGCAGTTGGCCCTAGCTGTAGCGATCCGGCCCATTGCTTCAATGCTATCAGCTAGCTGCACTGGTTTGCTAAACTACCAGCTTAAGTGAGCAACTCCTACTCTGTTACACACTCCCCCAAATTGCATAAACACCACATTCAGTGTAGAGAAATCCTGGGGCTAGCTCATACTTGTTTGTACTTTGTAGGTCTTGAGGACTAACCCAAAAACACAACTCATGTCATGGACCTGAAATGTTTCGCACGCTGGAGAGAGAACCACGGGGTTGACTCATCTACCACATATGTACAATCTCCATCTGCTTCCCTGGGGACAGGAGGGGTAAGAAGGGAGCTCAGATGAAAGGGATGGCAGGTGGGACTGTGGATGTGCACCCAAAATGCACAGCCTCAGTAGGAGCCATTGAGGGGCCCGACCCACAGACTCACACATCAGCTGAGAGTGTTTCCACTACGCTGCCAGCTCTAACATCACGCAAGTTTCCCTGGCTTGCAGTGTTTCCTCTGGTGCTCTGAATGCTGCCAAGGAAATCACAGAGCCATGATCATCTCTGCAGAACGGTTTTGCCCATCTTCTTCACGCAAGCAGCCAACACTCGTGTGTGTCCCCTGCTGTCCTTTTCCTTAACAGGGAAGGATGCTGGCAGGGAGGACTAGGAGTGTGTCCCACCACCGGAGCCTTGCTGGGTAACACCGCCAGCCTCTCACGAGCACCATCCTGGAGAAATTCCAGGTACTCCTACCTGTCTGCTCCACCTGCCAAAAGCAACGCAGAGCTGCTAGGTGTGAACAAGCAGAGTGAGAAGCAGGGTGAGAGTAGGAGCCACAGAGGTGTGGGAAATGCTGCTGCCAGACCCCACTGCTGATTCCTATCAGGTAAGAAAAGCGGGTTGTCAAATATGGTGGGTTTTTTTCCTCTGGAAGCTAAGCAGCTTTTGGAGTCAGGTACTGTCCCAGTCATTTTCTCTCTCAACTTGTACACGTTACCTAACTGTAGGCTTTGATCATGGGTTTTCCACCATGCAGAGTGTCAATCTGTGTGGTGTAAGCATGTTCAGAATTCAGGTGTCCCTGACCATGACAGGGGTTTGAAGGTTGATGATCTTTAAAGTCCCTTCCAGCCCTAACCATTCTATGATTCTATGAATTTCATCTCGTTCACACCCTTCACTGTACAAGGACATTAAAAAAAGTGCTCCTGGTGGGCTTCTTTTTTCCTTCAACTTCTGTCCAGTAAAAACTCAGACAGACTTACGTGTGAAGGGAGAAAAGGAATGTGTAAGAGAAAACACTCCTTCCTCTCTGCCAGATCCCTGCTGAGTACCCGTGTGTGCCTTCTATCAACACTAACGCCCTAAATGAGTAGCCCTTTACATTCTCAACACATACACACACGACAATCCCCTTCCAGAGCCCAAGGAAGTATTGCTTCCTCCGTGCTGTAACTGAGTATCATGAGACAGAGTATGCAATGACATCAGGCAGGTAAATCAAAGCCTTTCTCCACAGCTCTTTCAGAGGCTTGTGTGCTGGTCTGCTTGGGCTCCTCTTGCAGGCTGCTCAAGCTATTTATTTCCCTCTGTATTAGCAACCTCCTGGCTCCTCCAAAATACCTCCCACCGGTCGTTTGGCTGGAGCCCTTACTTCCTTTCCTCCCAAGCTGCCACAGCAGAACCCTAGGCACACTCTGAGTTTAGGATCGGCTTGTGTCGACTCATGCTGCTTGCAGGCGAGGGGAGGCTGGCAGAGAGGCTTCACCTCCACACTGTGTGGTAAGAAAGCAGCTGATGCTGGGAAGGACATGGTATTTCTCTGTTGGAAAGCATCTCTTCCACACACTTTGTGTCTGAAGCAAACCCTTTTGTGAACAGGTCTGTCACTCCAGTCGCTGGTTTCTCACCTGGTCAGGTTCACTTTTGGCAAGGAAATCCCAACAGCTACCCCATTACTTCATCCATGGGAAGAAACCTTGTCCCAACCAAGAGCAGAGATTTATTTTTTTTCCCCTTCAGTCTTAAGAAACGCTACTTTTTTCAAAGTTTGTTCAAATCCTGTTGCTGGAGAAATGGGATGAGGAGTTAGCACAAACTAAGCTTCCCTTAAAGTTCAAGCCCAGAATGTTGAAAGCTTAGTAGCTTAGGATCCAAATCTGCAAGGAAAGCTATGAAGCACATTTTTTCTAAAATGGCAGATTCCAGAAAGTTTCAAGGGGAAAAAAATGGTTTTAGCAAGTTCCCGCATCCTGCTGGCAGAAGGAGGTTAGATGCCCCCTTGTTCCCAAAAATACCATCTCTGGAGACAAGGAACTTGTGAAGAGCAACACTCCCTGGTCAGCCAGGTGCAGTCCAGAGGTAGGTTTGTGGGCCACTGCAGAGCCCACTCTCCCTTTTGCTCAGCACATTGACAAACATGCAGTTTGCACCATATCCAGTGCCTTTGCCTCTCAAATCCCTTTAAGGCCTGAAAGCGATAGAGAAGGGCAAGTCAATAGAAACCCTGCACGCAGACTGTGCATCCACAGTAATTTTGTAGAGAGGGGCAGAGACCTGTAATACCAGTACAGTTTGTCACAAGCCAAACAAGGTTCTTAGAGTAATTTCTTGCGCATGTCTTCTAGGTGACCTCCAAATGGAGGACAGCCATGTTCAAGTGAAACATTAGTTAAGCAATGAGAGGCAAGGACTCTGTTAGAAGAGGGTTCTTGCTTAGGGAGCAAGTTCACAAATCCCATTGTTATGTACTACCCTCTAATTGTGACATCAAAATTTTCATTTTGTGTCTTTGAAAACAAGTTTAAGAATGCCACAGTTGCTATGAACTTCAAGATTCATAAATAACTTCTTCTGGTGAAATGCCTTTTGTTGTAGGAAAAGTTTGGGTCCCATTCTACCATTTACATGACTGATAAAGAGAATAGCTTCATTTGAAATACCAAAATGTTTTCTTCTGAGTCTTTCTGTATATTTGCTTTGAAAGTTTTCCCAGTTTATAATAATTGTAACAGCATCCAGCTCAAACTGCAACTGAGGAAGATGCTTAAAGAGAAGACTGATGAGCCACTCTTTAATGAATACTACTTTCTGAAGTTAAATAGTTTAACTTGACTTTGTTATTCTGACTATTTCCCTCTCTGCAGTTATAATCCCTGTAAGGCATATATTTCTTACCCAGAAAAACAGCCTCTGTGAATTCAGAAAGACCTGTTTGCACTACTCTTGCACAATTTATGACTACTGCCATGGGTATGAATAGGTACAGGCAAGTATGACTTGGAACAGCAACCAAACAGCAAGCAGGATTGGAAGTTTCACGCTTGCAGATCTTGTAAAGAATGATGAAAGTCAAAGATAGTATTACCTCACTTTATGGAACCAATAAAAGACATTGAAATGGAACACACCAACAAAATGAGTAGCAAATAAAGAGGCAGCTTGTAGACACCTGAGCAGTGCTTTGAAGGGAAAGTTAAATAAATATTTTAACCTCTGAAGACCCATAGCATTTCAGCCATTCCCTTACCCAGGTGCTATCTGTCTTATTGAGACAATTTCCTTAAAAACTAGAAAGCCTTCAAAGTTTAACCTGTCTAACTATTACTGATTATGAGGGTGAAGATAACTGGGTTCTGCACACTGATATGAATGTGGCCATCAGTGTTAAGAGCTCACAGTATCTGCACTTGAGCCCAGTATTATTAGGAGGGGAAAAAAATAAATTTACTAATAAGTATACTGTGGCAACAGCAGGCTCACAAATGACAAGCTACAAGTGCTTATAAGCAACTCACTAAGCAGTCAAAGTCATTAAGCCATGGATATAAATAATCTCACATACAGAGTTTGGGAAGCGAGGTAGTTCAGTACATTGCGACGTAGAGTACAGCACATTGCTGGCTACCGTGCGTGCAAATCTTTGCTTGTTGTTATTCTTAGTCCTTTGGTTTCTGTGTTTGGTTTGGGGACGTGACTCAGACTCGCTTTTCCCAACTCCTCAGAGCAGAGACAGTACAGGTGTCCCACCAGCCCAGGCCTTTGGGAGCCAGAGCGCCTGCTGTGAAGACATGGATGCTCTCTCCGAACCGTCAGAGGCCATGACGTGAGGATCTTCAGTACTTGTATGACCTTGGACATGGGAAGCAGCTTCAGGTGACCCTTCTACTATTTCATCCAGCAGCAAGTGCTGAAAAGCAGCTTGTTTCCTCTCCCCTCTTTCATCCTTTTTTTTCAGACCCTGTCAGGATGTTATAGAGGAACTAGGCTGGAAGAAGCATTTGCTCAAGGTGATAGACACAAAGCCAGGTGTAACCTGTGTGCTTCACTCATCTTCATCAGGGGATGGCTGCTGGGCAGGAGGCCATGCGTAGCCCCACGTTGTTCACAGCTGATGACTGCACTTCCCGCTGCAGGCAGCGGACCAGCCCGTTGGGTTTTGAGACCTTTCACACTGGGAGAGTTCATTCATAGAGGAAAGGTAAGTGCATGCCGCACGCAGCGTTACACAAACCTTTTCTGAAGGCCACAGCAAGAACAAAACTGTGCTCTGTGAACTTGTTTTGTACTTTGGTTGCCGTTTTGCAGCTCTGCTGGTGACGCTACAAGTGCAGGTTTTGCATGGGATTCTTTCACACATCAACTTGCCATTCTCAATGAGTTTTATGCTCCTTTAAAAATCTCCTGATTTTAAGAGCAAACTCAGTTGTTGCATTTAAAGAAAATGCTTCCTAAAACTTCTGTATTTCAGATATTCATGTGTGAGACTTTGTAGTTAATATATTGTAATTTCTATCTATAAATGCACACATACCTTTGAAAGGTTTTCTAGGTTTCTGCAGAATCGGAGCAGTAAAGTTATCTCTTGGCACCTCTTACACAGAGGAGGATGGGAAAGTAACAAAAAAAGAAAAATCAGAGCAAACATCCAGCCATGTGAGATTAAGAGGGTCTGCTGAAGACCCTCGTACAGCTTGGACTTACTGACGCTGTGCCCACTTGAAGTTCATCCCTTTAAATGACAAGGGACCTCTCCCCATCGATGAGGGATGTGTGTTGGCAGCTGGGGAGCCTGGCACAAGAACTGCTCAGCCTCTCTCGGGCAGGCGGCTCTTGCTGTGCTGACATATGGTACCAGAGATGCCACAGCATGGGCTGGTGTTCCAAGCTGTGACCGAGCCTTTCGGCGGCCAGATGTGCTGCATCTGCACTTATAAAAAGGCTGGCTTAGGAAAGACTGTCTGGGTAATGACAACAAATGGTTGTCTTCTACCAAACACCAGCAAGATCTATTTATTATCTATTTATTTGTTTGTTCATTAATTTGTTTATTTATCTATTTACATATGATGTTAAATTTTCTCAGTAATTTGGTGGTTTCCTTTCCTGGAGTGTGACCCCTAAGCTCATTAGCAATGCTCTGCTGAGAAGGGCAGAAGGGAAAGGAGCCTTTTTCTTGCCCAGTTTCTGATGGCTGCCTCACTAGATCCTCCCCCTTGGCGTAAGACACTGCAGACAGGTGTCTGTTTCTGAGGCTGCAGAACAGGGGTTCCTTGCCATGCTTGCTCTCTCTGAGCAGTGACATTTCATTTATGTGGTCTAAAACCTCTGACTGTCAAACAGGACCTGTCACCGGCACTCCTGCTGCTCTCTGGGACAGTACAGAGCTTTAACACAGCTTTAATGCAGCGACCCCCTCCTTCACTGCTACAGATGGACCCTTCCTTTTGCTCAGAGCAAAGCCTCACACACCAATGCACGCAGAGATGCCACATCCTGTGGTTGCACAGCAGGGAACCCATAATATTTTCTCAAGGCAGTGCAAGAGTCAAGAAGTCCCTGGGTGCTAGAGTGGTACCTACCTACCGCACGTCGCCCACCACCTCCTGCACGAGCAGGGGTAAGCAATCCAGCAAAGGAAGGTCGCAGCTGCTTACAGCTGCAGGGAAGAAAGGGACCCAGTGCTAAGGCTATGTGAGTCCTTGGTTGTTGTCTGCCAGGGATTTCTCACGCTGAGCGAGCCAGGTGTTCCCAGCCTCTGTATGCACATCCCTGTGAGCCACCAATGTTACACACCGCATGCAATGAACCTGGATGACTGCCACATCTCGTTTCATGTATTCTGCATTTGCTTGACGGAACTTGTTTTTCTTGATTTAATTAAAACAAGTCTGGGATCAAGCAGAAAAAAAAAATCAGCTCAAAGGTGTCACCTTCAAGAGATATATGTTGCATGGGAGCAGATGTTCGGGAAGTTTGCTCCCTGGGTTTAGTCGTACATAAAAATGGGCCAAAGTCCCACCAAGAACAGCCCCCCTCATGGTCAGCCCAGTGGCTGAACCTGGCTGGGTCTTCTCCAGGCCCATGGGACCACCTGCATCCCCCCTCTGCAGGGGAGTTGCTGCCCATAGATGTGGTTAGGGATGGCCTGGGACAGGTGCTGCTCATACGATTCATCTCCTGCAGCCACGGTCTCTTTCTAGCTTTTGCCTGTGGCTCCAGGCCCCACGCTTTCATCGTGCTGGTTGCCAGATACGGGCCAAGCAAAGCAATGCTTTCCTGGGGCTTGCAAAAACTCTACCTGAAGAAACAGTTACATCAGCTATGCTTGAAGTGATGTAACATCCTTCCAGCCAAAAACTCTGCAAGCATCAGTAGTCATGAGATAAACGCCGAAACAGCAGAGAGTTGCATTTGTGAAATGCATAATGCTTTTCAGTGGTAACGGCTCTGAACTGCTTTTATCTCCCCAGACCTGTCCTCTCTTACACAACAGGAAAAATGTTCCCAAGCAACCGCACTCCCTCCAAAAGCTGTGACCTTATCTGTCATACAGATAGATACCCTGAATGGTCATGAGCCTACATGTGCTCAGTTTATCTTGTATAGATAAAGCCATATCAAAAGAAAAGCTTTAGTAAGAAAGCAGAAGAGGTGAGCAGTAAGCCTTTGTTACCTGCATTTAGCCATCTCTCTATACTGAATGCTTTGGAAGAAGGACTGAAATGCCCTCAGCAGTTCCTACGCCACCATTTGGCTGTAAGCGCCAGCATTGCACCAACCACAACTAGAATCCCCAGTGGTTTTAGTGAACTTTAAAAGGAAAAAATACTGACCAAAACAAATCATTTATGTGTGACCTTTAATGTTCTTTTAGGGAAAAAAAATGTTCCTATATAGCACGTTCCAAAATCAATATTTTCTATTACTGTTTATTAATAACCTACTCCGGTTTCTGCAGTTGGACGGGTTAGATGTAAAATACACAAGAAGCCACACAGCTCATCTTTAACCAGTAGGACTAAATTTCTGTAACATTTGACTTTGCAGGTGATGCAGTTGGTGTTGGTACTTGTGTGGAAATGCGGACTTCCTAATGGTGAGTTGGACGAACATCCCTAAACTGGCATGATCTAGGCAGGTGACACCATGCTGCAGTTTCATTCCTATCAGAGGTACAAAGCTGGTCGCAGAAAAGCTTAGCACAAATTTCTTCATAATCCACCCTGTGGGTTGGTGGAGGTGCCAGCAATGGCTGGGTGGCAGCAGCTGATGCACATTGCTGGGATGTGACGAATTGCAGTGAGCGTGGTGACAGAAATGACTGGAGCAATGAACTGCAAACGTGAATCAAGAGGTATGACGATAGTGGGATGGGGACTGCAGCTCTCACAGGTAGATGGAAAAGTCCTCTGAGACTTCAAAAGGCATCTCAGTACCCAGAAGAAATCTGTTGAGCAAAGCAGTGGAGCTTTGCCTGGGCGTAAGAGGCAGATCATCAGAATCCTTGAGGCAGCAGAGTACAAGGCTGTCTTTAGGCTCATTACATCAGCCGAGAGGAAAGCCAAAGGGCAGTGTAGGTAAGGGAGGCAAGACAGAGCACCATGCCTTGGCAGATTTCATCTGGCTTCACCTGCCTTCCCCAGATCAGTAATTTACGTGACACAGCCCACTCCTTTGCTGTGAAAGACGTTATAAGTAACTCTTTTCAAGCTTCTTCTGGTGAGGTTGTGACAGAGCAGCAGCAAGGATTTGTTCCCTGCCATCCCCTCAGGCCTCCAAAGGGCGGGAAGGTGGCAGAGCAGGTAGAGCTGAAGGCGTTCATGTGGGTTTTTCCAGGAAGGATTTTGTGGGCATACCACTCTGGGGGAGCACAGAGGGCACCAAGTTCTTGGAAGAGAAGAATGTTTATTCACATCAACTGGTGTGGCAAAGCCTCAAGAAACTCCTTGGCCAAGCCTAGCATCACTGTGAAATCTGTTTGCTTGCATGGACTTACTGGCAGCTTTGTGAAGTAGTTCAGGTTTCTCTTGGAGGGAGCTGCTATGCACAAGGGATGAAGCAGAGCTGAAAGTGAGAGGCTGTGCCGTACTCCCAGACAAGGAGGCAGGAGAGCAGCGACTATGGCCCCACAGTTCTCCTCTGCTGTGGCTGGGTTCCTATATGGGGTCAGCAACACTCATTTGTGTCTGGCATCTGCTCTGGGCCAGAAAATATTTCTTCTTGCCAGGATGGAACAAAAGGAATGCTGCTAGAGCCACAAGGTGATGAACACCTGCCTGGCCACACCAGGCTAAACAGAAATCTCTTTTCTTCTGGTATCTTCTTTCTGGGTAAGTATATTGGGTTTGTGTGGCCAGGTTTTGGTAGCAGGGGAGCTATGGGGTGGCTTCTGCAAGAAGCTGCCAGAAGCTGCCCCCCCCCACCATGTCCAATAGAGCCAATGCCAGCCAGCTCCAAGACAGACACGCTTCTGGTCAAGGACAAGCCCATCAGCAACGGTGGTAGTGCATCTGGGGTAACAGCTAAGAAGGGGAAAAACAGCAATTGCATCTGGAGACAGGAGTAAGAATACACGAGAAGAACAACTCTGCAGACACTAAAGTCAGTGAAGGAGGAGGTGCTTCAGGTACCATAGCAAAGATTTCTCTACAGCCCATGGAGAAGATCATGGCAAAGCAAGCTGTACTCCTGCCACACATGGAGAAGAGATCTCACCTGCAGTCCATGGAAGACCCCATGCCAGAGCAGGTGGAGATACAGTACCTGCAGCCCATGGAGAGAGAAGCCCACACTGGAACAGGGGAAGTGTGAGGAGTCCTCCCCCTAAGGAGGAAGGAGCAGCTGAGACGAGTAACAAACTGATCACAACCCCCATTCCCTGTCTCCCTGTGCCACTGGGAGGGGGGAGGTAGAGAAGCTGGGAGAGAAGTTAAGCCTGATAAGAAGGGAGGGGTCAGGGGAGGTTCTTTAAGATTGGATTTATTTCTTGTTATCCCACTCTGATTTGATTGGTAATAAAATTGAACTAATTTCCCCAAGTCAAGTCTGTTTTGCCTATGATGGTAATTGGTGGGTGATCTCTCCCTGTCCTTATCTCCATCCACAAGCCTTTTGTTGTATCTTCTCTCCCCTGTCCAGCTGAGGAGAGCAGTGATAGAGTGGCTTTGGTGGGACCTGGCCTCCAGCCAGGTAAGTGGCACAGAAAGTAGCAACCCACATTTGGTGGGACGTCAGGATGACCACTTCTGCTAGGGACTTTGTCACTGTGGGTCACCGCAGTCTGACAGAGGGAATGAGAAATGTGAGCTCATTGCAGCTTGGGGTATAAAGGATGGTGCTCCCTACCCATAGCCTTGCCAAAGGTACTGGCAGAGTGTGTAGCATGTCCACCAGATCTGTGCCTCTTTTCTTTCCAAAGAATCTTAATAAAAGAAAGATTTTCATGCTCATCTCCACTCCTACCTCAAAGATAGCTGTAATTCAGCCTGGGTGCTGTCGGAAGCACAGAGGTGGGTAACAGAGCCAAGGAAAAGTAGCTTCTGCCATCAGTCTGAACCAATCTTTCATGGCTCACATCCTGTTTGTTTTTTTTCTCCCCAGTTATTGCTAGAGTCCTTCCCAACGGCAGAGCTGCACCTACCTTGGAAACCCCTCTGCTTTGCTACATTTGCTCTTCCACTCTCCTGTGACAATATGGAAGATGGCGGGTAGCACTTGCCAGTCTGCATATTCAACTCCCTCTTCCTCCTGCTCCACATCCAGTCTGCTCCTTGGGTCACCAGGGTCTCTTGGCCCCATGCGTGCCCACCGTGGGCTTCCCATCACAGGCTTCTACTTCAGGAGCAGTAGCACAGTGCTGGCTGGGCTCACACAGTCGTCCTGCTCAGAAGGGACATGACAGACAGAGAATTTGTTTCTTGCCAGGTAAGTAGACGTTGGGGTGTCCAAAGCATAAGCATGTCGAAACAGGACATACAAGCACTGATTATCTGTATGATACACACTCACATCAGACAGGTGCATGTGTGTACATATGCACAAAGAAAAAAACCCATGTAATGTTTCTATGTGTGGTACACAGAAATAGGAACCTGGTATGAGATTTGCTGAGAAGTGAAAGAGTAGTCTCATAGCTAGAGAACAGCTTCTCTTTCAATAGCTGGAATTGGTGGCAGTATAGAGGATGAAATGAACGTTATAGATTAATAAAACACAGAGACAGATTTTATTTTGAACCAAAAGTTAAAATTTTATTTGGAATATCAATATACCCCAAAAAATAAAAATAAAAACTTCATTTTATGTAGTGAAATAGCCATTTGAAAATGGTAAAATAAAGATATTTCTCATACTATTCTCTCCTAGTTACTGTACACGTATTTAAGGTTTTTTTTTCTGAATATAATAAAGCTAGCTTGAGTTTCGAGGCTCCAAGAAGCCTAAAGCATGTAGTGGCTCTTTTGAGAAAGCAGATAAGTCAATCAGAGCTGTGTTTTTTCAGCAGACAAGCCAGTTTGAAGCTGTCCAGGACTGGACAGAAGTGAGACTTCCCAGGAAAGTCACTGTTCCAGGGGAGTATTCTTTTATACCCATTGGGAAATACACTCTAACCCCACTTCATGCAGCATTTTATTGAGCTCTGTGATGTACTGGGGAGGGCCCTGGTTCCCCTTAGCTGCCACATTCTTGTGCAGATCCACTCCTACTTGTGTTGATGTAGTCGGTTTAATTTAAGAAATCAAATCCTACCCCGTGGTGTTTGCTCTGCTGGAAATTAAGTCTGTAACAAGGCACTGATCCTGCCTTTACTCCTGTAAGCCCGAGGTTTCTGTGCCCAAGGATAGCTCTACTGACCGCGATGAGGCATTTACGGCCGCAGGATCAGGGGCTTGTCCTTTAGCTTTAGCTTCATTTTAATAAAATAAATGGAATGGAAAATGTACTGAAATAGAACAGTAGAAACCCACTGACAATTCTCAGTTGTGATTCTTCCCTTTTAGAGGGCTTGTTGACACGAGGCTGCAAAAATAGACAGGGCCTGAGTGGTACCCTGAGCGGTTCATGTCACCAATAAGTAAACAAAGGGGGATTCAAGTCTTGCATCATCCTCTGTGAATGGGCAGCAGCGGGCTGAAGCAAAGCTCACTGAAGTCACTGGACATCTCACCAAGAATCTCACTTTTAATAGGCATTGGACTGAGTCCTGAATTTAGGCAGTGTGGTCTTTAACTGCAGTGCGCTTTGAACTCTTTCTTGACCAAAGGCATTTTATTACTTAAATTATGTCTGTATTTATGATTTGTATCTAACAATGTTGTACTTCTCTTACTGATTCTGAAGCACAGGATAGACTACAGCTACTAGAGATATTGCTGCACTAATACTGCTTACAGAGGCTGCTGCTTCACAGTCACAATAATTGCCATCTTACTTTTCTTGTTGCCTGAAAACCACCCGAGTATTGATCCCTGAGGTACCACTGTCTCACAATCTCACCACTGTCCAGGTTTTTACTTTCAGGAGAGTAAAGTGAAACACATCCAGGCCTTGAAGTTCAGAAGCTGTCTGACCACAGATATTCCTCCCAACAAATCTACAGATAAGACCCTTGCTTGCTCTCAGGGACTCACTTCACACAAGCTTTATTTCACCAGCCACCCCATCCCTGGACCTGGAATACCATGGAACTACTCCAGGAGTGAGCATTCAGCATGGAAATATTTTCTCTTGGGATATGGAATAGTTCCTCTCCCTCGACTCTCCTGCAACTTATGTTCAGTACTTTGTTCCTACTACCCAGTTTGGCTCTTTCAAGTGATTCCTTTTGCATGCTTTGGCCCTTATCTTGTAAGTAAAAGTTTGTATGTGTTTACTATGAGATTCTGATGAGAGGTCTCTTTTGGAGCCAGCCACTCACAGTTGGGCGTTATCAGCAAGCCCAGACATAAATCATTTGTGACTCCACGTTACAGAAGGTCTGTAACCTTCTAGGAAGGAAACCCTAACAAGGGTTTCCTTCTCATCACAGGCACAATTTGAAGGGGCTGCAGAACAGCCCACTTTTTTGTTCTTCCACTAACTAGTTGAAAATTTTCTTTAAAGCACTCACTACACAGATGTAGTGTTTAGGAAGAGCTGAATTTTGCTCGCAGCTGCCTAAGCATAAATCCACACCAATCTTTCTGGGTTTATTTCAGTATGATGGATTAACCTATCAAAACACACCGTGTTCCCCTGGCAGACTGACCTTACTACCAGTGTAAATTTCCTGACTTAGTGAATCCCCTAACAGCATTCCCAGCATCCATGTTGGCTGTCGCAGGTCCCATAATGCTTGGTAACTTATATAGAGTTTGAGTTCCCCGTGGTGTATGTGAATGCAGCAGAATTACAGTTTTATTTTAAATAATTAGGACAAAAAGAGTTCTGGTGGAGAAATTTCAAAGTGTGATGTGACCCCACGGCTCAAACCAGTGGAAATAAATAGGACCCAGTTAGCTGTGTTTGTATCTTGTGGTTCATAGGCTAGAACACCTGAAGTATGGTTGAGGTGTCCTTACATTAGGGTTGACTGGCTCGGTGTTTTAGCACACCTGAGTGGGTTCAATGTGATGTCTAAATATCATTTGTGCATTTTAAAAAAAAAAAGTATGTTGTTTTTTGTCTTATCCTCAATTTTCTTTAATGCCAGTTACCACACTTGGCTCCTGCGGAAAACCTCAGAGGAAGAGCCCAATGATGCAGTGTGAGAGGGCTATAGGACCTGTGTAAATCCACGTGTGATGTGTCATCTCCTGAAGCCAATGGCAGCGTGTTGATAAATATACTCTAATTCACCGGTGTCGCTTTTGTGCCTGACCTTGCTTCCCCCTCCTGCCAGGATGCTCACTGAATTCAGCGCCAAGCTCCCGCTGCACACCAGGCCTACACCAGCTCTGCCTTTTGAGGACGCCACTCCGGCTGCTTTCCACACTGGAGCCACTTCCCAGGCAGTAAGAAAGGGGGTTCTAGGACCCCAAACAGCAGGGCGGTGGGCATATCGGGAGCAGGCGCTGGGAACAGTGCTGAGGTACCTGTGAGGGCTTTGGGAGGATGGGGTAAGAGTGGGTGAAGTTCTTGCTCCGTTGAGGTCAGTGTCAGCACTGCCAGCATTGCCACATGGCATGGGTTGGGGGTTGTCCTCCTACACATTTAAGGAAAACAGCGTAAGAGACATGGTGTGTTGTTTGCAGCCCACCCTGCTTGCTGCCTATGTTAAGTTTTGGCCACAAGTCCTTGCCTGGCTGTGGCAGCACTTCTTATTTAGTAAGTTTATTGGGCTTTCAAGTCATTAATTGTTAAGCCTCAAATTAGCAGATGCATGTGGTATAAAAGGCATTCAGACACACCAGCTCTGTTCAACACACAGCAAAGCCTCCACTGACTTCACAGGGTCCAAGATTTCTGCTCCAGCTTCAGCTCCAGACAACCACCATACCCTCTTGCTTTATCTGAGAGATCTAAGACACAGGACTGAGGGTCTAAATGGCACGATGGTGGGCTTCTACTGATGCTTCTCATCTAACTGCAGTCAACTTTAATTTTGCCTTTTCCACTCTTAACTGGTCTTAACCTGCTTCTTAGCCAGGGCAAAATTAAGCATGAGGAAAAAGGCTTATTCAGCATTATAATTATCTACTCCCAAGCTGTATAACAAAATGATTTACACATTTAATTGGTTTTGTCTAATATTTCCACGTATACAGTAGTCCTATTAATGAATATCATAGCTTCATTACTGCATATCACATTTTGCTATTTGTTGTGTACTATAAAATAACATCAGCACATCAATAACTTAAATAACACAAATGTAAACTCATTTTTCTGCTTCTTATAATTATGATTTTAGCCTGCAGAGGCTTTTGGATTTGTAAGACCATTCACATAACATGGAATGTAACTTTATTTGTTTTTCTTTTGTATATAATGAGACATGAAAGCCCTTGTCATCTCTTAACAGGATACTAAAGCAGTTCTGTTTCATGAACGACAGCACAATTAAAGCCAAAAATCATAATTAAAAAAAAAAACAACAAAAAAATCCCTTTGTACTGTACAATCTCAAATTAAAGCAAAAAAGATAATGACAATCTTTTGCATTAGTCAGGAGATGTGATTCTCTGCCACTGGGCTTTGCTGTTTTCTCATTGACAACTCACAGAATGTGCATATGGGTGTAGTTATAAGTGTGTGTGGGGTGTGTGTGTGTATCCTATGCAGAACAGCAGTCCCTATCTTGTTGATCTAGTTCTTCTAGTTGTTTAGTTAAACTACCTAACTGATACAATTTAGAATACTACATTAACACATTTAACATCAAATGTACATACTTGCGCCTTTGAAATACTAGGAACTTTTACACATTTTATTTGGCTTTGTAAGGACTGGAATATCACAGACAATGCAATCTACTTGTCTTTGAAAGAATATGGCTGTTCTCAACTAACTCTCTAAGGTTCAGAGTGAAATACGTTTCTCCTTATATCTGTAGCTGACTTCAGAGAAGAAAGAGTGTCTTCTTCAGTGGTCAGTCTGATGTTCCAGTACAGATTCTGCAGAGAGAGTTGTACATTTAATGAAGGAGGATTCTCTCTGGACTTTAGAGTTAAGCTGTTGCAGCAGAATTACTCCGTTTAGACTAATTTTTAATTTATTTTTTTTTCCCTATACAAATCTCAAGAAAAACCTATTCCAAGTATGTTTTGTAGTAGTATCTCCACATGACCAGAGGAGGGCACTTTGAACATCTTTGCACTGCCCAGGAGGCAGATGCAGAAGCACAGTGTTACCCAATGTCGTGCAGTCCTGCCACCTCTTCGCGCCCAGGCAGGTAGCCTTGTGTCCACAGAAATAACGGAATCCGTATGGTACCACAGGGCTCTGTTCTGAAAACTGTGGGCAGATACATCACTCGCTTCCCGCTAACCAGGAATCCTTCCAATTGCTGCGGGTTAAATTGAGATTAACAGATAATTCCCCAAAAAAATCAAGTGAGAGGGGGGTGTCTCCCTCTCTTTCCTGAACATCCCTCTGCTATTAGCCCCTGGTAATTTAGCAAATATTGATTGATTTAACCCTCTATGACATATCCTGCTGCCGAAATTCCTTGCCTTTAACTGAAAAATGCACTTGGAAAATGCACTCTCTGAGATATGTATTGCAACAGTGCATCTTTTCACATTAGACTCTTGTAGAAGTACTGCTCCTTTTCGACTTCTGAGGGAGGTGACTCTGCATCCCAGACCTGCTCCTCCAGCAGAGTACATAGCGAAGAAATCAATCTCTTTTCTGTCCATGACCACAGTGTGAAGTTCAGACACTTTCCATGCAGGAAACATCCTTTTGGGTTTCATTTTGGCTAAAGGTGTATCAACCTTCTGTGGGAAAGACTTTAATTTTGCAATCTTACTGTTATCATAGACAAGACAGGGTTTTTATTTTGTCACTTCTCTGCTTGTTTTGTTCAAGTTTACTGCTGATAAATTATTAGAAAGGATTTAGAAACAATTTTTTTTTTTTTTAGAGGTCCCTCCTCCACCCTGAGGAAACACACTGTGTATTTAACGTACTTTCTCCTCCCCCCAACATTATTCCTTTCCTTTTCTTCTTTTATTTCCTTCCTTTTTTCTTCTCTTTTTTATCTTCTTTTCTCCTTTCTTTTCTAGAGCAGACAGGTACAAGAAGGAAGTTGTCTTTCACCAGCAGTCCTTTGAGATAGAGTAGAATTCAGTGAGTCCTCACCATGATAGGATCATAAACTTACTGGGTTAAACCAAGCTAACTTTCCCTAAGCTGCCAAGTTTTAGCTGCACCATACATATATGTGTTTCCTTGTGCCATTTTCTTTTCTTTTGTTTTTCTTGATGACCCTGAGCTATGGCTTCTGTCTCGTTTCTACCACTATTCAACCTTCCTTTCTTTTCTGGTTTTGCCGATATAGGCCTCAAAGAAAAAATGGCAGAAGAGCACAAAGTAGCTGAGGTACATGAGAGAGGACCAGATGATGTTCTGCACGTGGGAATGGCACTGGCCCTGCTGCATCCAGGAGAAGACCAGGTAATTGATCACGCAACCGATCAACATCTGAGTGATCTGCGACAAGGTGATGAACATGGCAAACTTGCGTGAGACTCTGAAGCCAGCAGCCCGCAAGGCATAGTAAGAGTACATAACGGCGTGTACTCCATAGTTCATGGTCATGAACCAGCCACCACCAGCCACCATGTCCTTGTAGGAATACCAAGAATAAAGTAGCACAGTAATGTGATGGTACCAGTGTAAGAAGATGAGCTTCTGTTTCCTAAGAATAATGAATATTGTATCACCTGTAACAACAACAAAACAAAACAAAAAAAAGGAGGGGAGGAAATGAGAAACATATAGAACAGTTCTATAATTACCAAAATGCTCTCTTCCCTCTGCCTTCACTGGAGTACGCACTTATTTTGGAGCACAAAATGCCACCACAGCTCTACATCTGAGAGGCAGTCTGATCTGAGAGACAGCTTGGCTCCTAATCTCTACCCAACCTGTGGAAAACCAATGTATCCACGTTTTCCCATGAGGACAATCGATCTGTACACCCCACAGGATTATGCGGTAGCTCTTTCTTTGCTGCAAACACAATCTGTGAAAGCCTGAGGTGAGATAGGTGGATGTACATGTATCACCTCTGACTGTGAGGCTGTCTGCATTATATTGGGACTAGAAGAGAAATGCAGCTCAACAGAGAGGAGAAAACCTGAAGAAAAAGATGCACAGTGTCCTTTGACTCAAATTCCTACCTACAAAGTGAACCTAGTAACACTCAATAGAGCCTTTTGAGCTACCATGCAAAACACTACTGCATATGCAACCTACAGTACTAACAGGTATGTAATTGCCAGAAGAAAAATGCTTCTAGAAAAAAAATTGGCTAGGATGAAATGCACATTCTTTTCTGCAAATTCATGCCGCAAATTTTACTCCCTTTTTCTGCTTTTTTCTTCTTCCGGCTTCTCATTATTGCACCAGGCATCTCAAATATATATATATTCCAGAGAGTTTACTTTGGAGACTTACTTACAGATATATCTCCAAGGAAATCCAAATCATGCACATTACTGATGGGTGGAACTAAAATGGCACTGTCTGCACAAGGACTGTAATAAGCCATAATGCTACTTCATTAGCTGCGAGATGTTGACTCACATTTTAGTAAGTAATCATATGTTCAATTTATTATTGCTGTGCAGTTCTAGCTGATGTTTTCCAGTTTTAACAACCAAATTTCCATGGCTTTGCAGTAATTTAAGCAGCAGGAAACCAAGCGATTCTGACAGAGCAAGGCAACTGGTGTCTTTCTCCCTCCAATTTTTATGCTGATGAACTGCTGTCTTGTAATTTGCTGAATCAAGCTCTCTGCTGAAAGGTAAAGGCTTGTTTTTGCTGCAGCCTTTGAGCTTTAGTAAGGGCATCCTTTGAAATGAAAGCTGGAGGGCTGCTAAATTACTGCCTCCTCCTCCTTCCCATTAAAATGAACCTTTCTTACACTAATAAGCCATGGGATGAGAACATATGTAGACTGGCTATTAAGTTGGCTTTGGCACATACATCATAATTATCCTTACCAAAAAATTGCTGGAGAGACAGGAGTTTGTAAGAATCAGGATTGGAAATCTAGGGATATTATGGGAAGTTGGTTTCTATTTGGAGGAAGCAGACAGCCACAGCTTTCAATGTTTAGAGAGAAAGCACGTTACTGTTCATATTTGTACGCCCACGTGTGTATTTAAGGATGGATGCTGCAGAATGGAGGCAGAACCTGACTCAAAGCTTCTTGCTGACACAGCTGCTGTAGTCCATCCTTCGCTTCTGTACCCATTGGGTGAGTGACTGCTGACTACACTACTCATATTTGCCTTTGAGTAGCTACGGAAGAGGTATGGAGCACATTGCTCTTGCCTCGTGGCTGCCCTGCTGTGTGTAACCCCTGCAGTGTACTGCCAACGGCACACTGCTCTAACTTCAGCCAAGATGGTCTAAAACATGCAGAGTTTGGGGCTCATTTTGTTAACTCAGTTTTTCTAAGGTTAAAGTGAGCTTTCAAGAGCACTGAGACACTTCTTGTGCTTCCTGCACAGACATTTCAGCTCTAAATGTGCACAGTGAGAGAAAGGGAGAGAGGGTACTCACCTAGTTCGGGTGCTTTGCTTAGCACAAATGCATATGCCCAGAATTTGCTGACGGGTCCAATGTAAAAACTCTGGTCACACACTGACTGCTTCAGGCCTTTGGTCATCAAAATGTACAGCATGTAAGCACCAGTTCGAACAGCACCAAATATACTTTAAAACAAGAAGAGAAAATGAAGAAAGTTGAGTGGATGCTTGAAATCTAAACGTCGTCACTTCAAATCGGTATGGAAAAAAGGCTATAAATATGCTGAAAGAGTAAGCCTGAGACAGCCTTAATGCTAGAACAACTCTGTTGGCCTCCAGGAAGTAATTCCAAACTCAGATTTTTAAACTGGACTGTGGCCATATCCCCTCAATAGAAATCTGGAATGGTAACGTCAAAGGTTTTAATTTCATTACTACAGGAATGATCCTTAAGTAAGTTTTCAGGTGCAGTGGGAGACATCTACTCAGGCTGAAACCCACGTGCAGATGTCTGATGCTGTAAACTACAAGAAGTGAGTTGATAAAGAGTTGTCATCAACTTAATCAGGACCAGCTCTGATCAGTTTTCTCTTGTCTGTGCCACAGGACATCTGAGCGGAGAGAAACCCAGGCAGGGCACACAGTCAGGACTGGTGTTTTGGTGCACGTGCTGACTTCACTTCTTACCAGAGTATCGCTAACAGAGGAACTGATTAGTTGAATTGAGTTGTAAACAGGAGATTGTCGGCTCTTCAAAAGCTGTGATGAATACTAGGAGAGAGAAGCAGCATTCAATGGGCCAAAAAAAGACCTAGTCTCCTTTGAGGTTGAGTATGTCTTACTTTATGCCTATATCCTATGTCCCTGTGCCTCTACTCAGTTCAAGCTTATCTCCCCTCTTTGTGTTCTACTCATGAATCCTCTGGTTCCTGCTCTGCCTTGATGACTATCACATAGCAGAAAGCAAACCAAGCCACTTGAAACTGGTGTGTAGACACACATGGGCAATGCAGACTACCATTTATGCAAAGTGTGTGAAATAAGGAATGTTTACTCATCCCTGACTCACCTCCCAAAAATACATTTTAAAAATCATCAAGGCAGCCTCAAAAGTTGAGGTCTATGGCCGGTCTTACGGCACCTGGCCAGACCCAATGTTTCAAGTAAGCTTGATGAGCATAAAGACAACCTAAGTTTTTCTGGTTTTTGGACATACTTAGATTTCCAAATCTGCAACACTGATACACCCAACCAAACCTGCCTGCTGCTAATGAGCAATGCCCCTCACTCTCCCTTGCCTGCTGCAGGCACTCTGCACCAGGCTCTGGTGCTCTTCGGGGGCTGCAAGTGGCATCACAGAAGTGGCTCTACAGGTGGTCACTCACATGGAGAAGTGTCACATCCTGGATCCTGCACCATTACACCTCGAGGTTTCACTGTGCCACCAGAAAGTTCAGACAACAGTGAGCATTTAAGAAACAACAATCATTACCTGCTGTTTGTATGGTGGCTCATGGGCTCCTCTTGTGCTGTATCCAAATAAAAACCCACCCCGCTGAGCTACACATTCACTGCGGTTCAGCTGAGTCTGGGTTTCCCACAAGTACCGCCCAAAGCAACACACGTACCCCCAGGCTTAGCCAAGACAGCAGTCACACTCCCTCCTATTCACTCACTCCTGCATGCAGAGGAGAAAGGCCAGTATTCCTAGCATCTGGGTGGCCTGTAGTGCATCCTCTCCATGTAGGGCTATTGCCTCCCAGAAACATGCTCTCAGCATGCTTTTCTCACATCTTTTGGGGAATGGTCCTTTTAACTCGGCAGAGAGTGCCAAAGCCTGCAGGAGGAGTTTTGAAATGAGGTGCAACTTCTCTCTGGCATTTGGCTCATGCCTTTTTATTTATTTATTTATTTTACTATTATTATTTTCTCAGGAGTTGCACTTCTCGTTCCCAAGAAGACAGGAGATCCTGATCCAGGAGGAGATGTGATCTGATTATTTCCTGAGGCAGTGAACTCCTCAAGCCAGCCAGGGCAGGCTGCGGCTTGTCTCTGTGCTTTGGGTGGTGGCAAAACTGGGTGGAGGAAGATCAGGCAGAATAGCTAATGCTACACTGGTTCCCCCATTAGCTAATACCTCAGTGCTGACATTAAAATGGGGGGGAAGGAAATTTTAAATTAAGAAATCAAATAGCATCAAGCATTACACCTTCCCTTGTACTGAAGCTGTATTGCTTTTCTAAAATATCATTTATTATTAAGGTTTTAAAACCAAAGAGTATTCTGTGCCATGAAGATTACTCAGAAGAGCACTGGTTTGAGCAACATTGACTTAACTGTAAGTGATGTGTATGAACACCCAGGTGTTTAATCTTGGACTGATAACAGAGCCAAAGAGTATTTGCCCTGTGGGAATTACACAGTTTCACTTTGCTCTCCTGGAGACTACAGTGATGTAATTCTTCCTGTCTTTCTATTTAGCAACCACTGCAGGGCTCTCCCTGAGGTGCTCGCAGGCGCAGACGCACACCCTCCTACTCCTCTGCCATTGTGCAGCATGGTGGCTTCCTCTAGCTCCACAACTCCAGGACAAGTGATTCCAGCTATTGCTCTACATGGTGTGAGTCAGACTTACCTGAATTTTTTTGTCAGGAAAAACCCACAAAGTTGTGTTTTCTCATGGTTCACAAGGGAAGGCTTTATAACTGAGGAGGATGGCAGACTGGAGGTAACTGATTCAATCTACCGAGACAGAGCAGGTAGCTGTTTAAGAGATGTGCTGCATGCCAAAACGCTGCCCTGCCAACAAGGCCACACCACTGGAGACGGAAAAAGATCTAATGAATGCTTGCAAATGCACCTTGGACCCAGGGAGCCAGGACTGCTTTTTGTGCCTCTGCCACTTAATCTTGTTTGTTCTGTAAAGTAAGATCAACCAGCGAATTTCTATCTTGCAAAGACATGATGTGCAGCAGTGATGACATTGCTTGCTCAGTAAATCACTTCTGCTTCATTTTGTCCTCGCCCTGCTCTCTGCTGTAGCTTTGTGAGGTATTGAAATGAACTGCTTACCAAAGCAGTCTGTTTGGTGGGAATCATCTGCAGGGATTTTAGAAATAAGTGAATTACTGTACAATTACAGTACAGTGAATTACTGTACAATTACAACGTACAGCCTTCTGTAACAAGGTGACTGATCAGAAACAAACTCCACAGACTAATTCAGCTTTCTGGTGTATTCAGACACAAAATGTCCTACATTCTTCTCCCTTCAGGCAGTGACTTCTCCGGTAGATTAACAAACTCCCAACTGATATTTTGCTGTCCATAATATGATCAAAATGTATCCATGAGTAAAATAAAAACTAACAGGTTTCCCTCGCAAACCTGTTTTCAGATGAGGGACTCACAACACAGCCCATGGGAGGGTCAGGAGCAGCACTTAAGAAGAAGGGAAACTGAGGGCTGGGGAACCCACTAATCTCCCAAGGAAGACAAGGCAGGCATTAGCAGCCTGTTCTCTCCTTTCCCTCCATCCTACTTACCAGGAGGGAGTGAAGCAGGTGTTTCTCAAAAGCCTCAGAGAGCAGCAGGTTGCTCAAGACTTCACTCAGTTCGAGGCCTGCCCTAGCTGCTATTGCAGCAGGCTCAGAGAGGAGGACACTGCCCACTTTTGCTGCTCTCTAAGCAGAGCCATCACTGTGCTTGGCTACAGACACCTCTGGATAACATGGTCCAGGACTGGCATTCCAAAACTGAGAAGAGAACGTGACTCCCGCATTAAAAAGAACTTAAAAGTTCAACACAAAATACAGCAACGACTTTGATGCTGTGACAACCAGAGTGGAAACTGTCTGCTCCTGTTTGCCTTTTAAAAAAACCCACCTGAAGCTAACCAAACACACCGTGCAAACTGCACCCATATAACTACCTAAAGGTGGCATTCAAGGGGACAACAGTCTTGCCTACAGCGGAGGTGGATGCAAAATTTGTTGGCTACAAGCTCCATGTCAGAAGTGCCCCATCTTAATTTCCTAAGGTATGCCATCAGATCATGCAGAGAGCAGCAGGGAGCCCACAGACAACAAGACCTAGTTGTGCTGCACAAAGTTAAGGTCTGGCAGTGCCTTTGAGCTCCTGACCCAGACCCCCAGGCTGCTCATGCCACAGGCACCAGCTGCTTTAACCAGTCTTCGAGGTGTCAGACTACTTTCTGACATTGGTGTTCTGGGCTAGTCCTGCAGCGAGCAGACCAGGCACCCAGATGAAGAGCTGATTTAAAACCCAAGGTCCTTAGAAAAGTTGTGGTGCCAATGAAGTGGCACAGAAGCGTGGGATGCATGGTAGCCCCTCGGTCTGACAGGTCACACCGAGAGAAAGCAGTTACAGAGTAAAGGGGATGTGCTCAGCCATGCAACAGAAAACATAAAATATGAACAGATACTGGGAAGATGCGCAGATGAAGCATCTGTAAGAGAAACAAATCTCTGAACCAAGTTTCTTGAGAAGAAATGCAGCTGAAGCCACAGCCCTGAACTCCCCAACTAGGTAATCACCCACAGATCAGTAAGGAAACTCAGAAACCCAGGGTTTATGAATCAGCATGTGCCAAGGTGGGTACATCTCTGTGTGAAGGAATGCCTCACATCTTTCAGCCATTTGCTCACTAAAGAGCAATAAAGAGCAATTCCTAAAGAGCAAACAATGGTTTATTTTTAGTGACTTGGAAATATTTTCTTCTCCACTTGGTAAGGGCAAGCTTCTTTCAAATATCTCCTACCTTCTGCAGCCTTCTGAAATGCCGTCCCAGGGTACTGGTCCATCAGTGATAAGCAAAAAAGCAGATGACACAGCAGGAGCAGGGTTAGGTGACAACTTTCTTAAGAAGCTGGTGGAATTTTGTTGCTGGAAATGAAACTGTCTGTAGGAGATTTCTACTTGTCTCCCACAAAACCCATCCTTGCCATGAAAGAAGGAACAATAGTTTTGCTTGACTCACCACAAGGCACAGAGGCACCTCTGGAGGACGCACGTGTTGAAGGGGCCATTTGCCATGTAAACCAAGAGAGGGAAGAGCTTTTCCCAAGCTTGCCACTGAATTGTTTTTTTTTCCTGGGTGACTTCAGATAAAGTTGGCAAACCACTGCTGGGAAATGGTCCTTTCCAGGGAGGAAGCACACAAGGTCCTACCTAGCAAACAAGGTAGGAGTTCTGGGAAGGTGCATCTGTATGGCGACTGCATGCTATGCATACAGTTGTATTATAAGAAGCCATACCTAAACTATTATCTGTGTAGACAGGTGAGGTAGGCAGATCACAGTACACTTGCTCTTTTGCTATTGCTGCACTGATTATACAACCAAAGCAGCAGGAACTATTGGCCTGCTCCCAATGTAAAATCTGGGCTTACAGTTTGCGGTGCCTTCGGGTCCTGCAGGAACAGAGAAAGAGTACTCTGGGAAATTGTTAACCTTTGTGTGAAAAAGAGAAGACTGTCAAACAAAATTTTAATAGCTAAATCAGGAGGCTTATGGGAGTCTGCCCTCACAATCTATAAAAAAAAAAAAAACCAACCCAAAACTGTGGGGGTTTTTTTCAGATCTCCTAAGATATGGCTGTAGTGAGAATCATTTCTTTTTAAACCTGAGCCATAATGAGCGGCAACGTCCAGGTTAAAGTGCTTGTCTGGGTGGTGTCAAATTAGGAAAGGATATTAAGGTCTGGTTTGCGCTGACCAGAATTATGGACAAACAGCCTACTGGCTTACTGGTGCCTTGGTGCTTATTTAAAGCCTATTGTTCCAAAATTGCTTTGTGGGTAGACGTGCCAGATGGTTTCAAGGGTGGGAGAAGAATTAAAACCATGAGAGAGTAGCCTGCCTAACAGAGACGGCATTCATTCCGCCACGGGGAGGGGACTGGGGAGACCTGCTGTCACGCACCAACCTTCCAGCACACGGAAGCAAAGGGCAAGCAAGAAATGTTTCCTTTAGAAACATTTCTTGCTTGCCCTTTATTAAGGCTTGCCCTTTATTAAGGTTCCTTTAGAGTGTACACGTTTGCAGGGTATCACAGAGAGGCAATGTGGGTCCTGAGGGCCCCCCTTTCCAGGGGTGGACATGTGCAGGAACATCATGAAGGAGTAGCAGAGCCCACTGGAATTGGAAATTCTTTGCTCTCCTTTCTGACACCTGAGCTGCTCTGGGGTATTTATGCACCATTCAGATTTCACTGCAGCTGTTCCTCCCCTTCCTTTTTGAAAAAAATGAAACACAACTTAGGTCTTTTTGTGTTGTTTGTTGTTTTTTTTCCCAGTGTTGTGCACATTCATCCACATCTAGCCAGCGTTGCAGAGTGAAGGGAGAAGCAGTACTACCTTCCCTGGGCAATGCACAATATGTGATCGTGCAGTACGTTTTTAAAAGTTGGATTTTTCAGATGGAATAAATTCTCCAAAATAGAGGAGGAATGAATTAAGCCCCTTACAATATGAAAACCTTCTTTCACTAAAAGGTTGTGAGGCTACCTAAATGCTATCTCAGATGTTACTCCTGGCTTAGTTTGCCTTGACTGTATTCAAATGTAGCTCCATAAAATCCTGAACCTTCTTGTAACTAAATAGGTGTAGAAATTATGAGGTTGCTTTAGGCTTACCTTTGATCGCAAAATTATGGTATTTTTACTGTATAGTGAAAAAGCATACAATAAGAAACTGATCATTAAGTACAAACGAAATGTGGGCAATGAGTGAAAGATGCCATTTGGCTGTTGTTCAGTGACCTATATGGAATTATTGGCTCTTACTTTGATCTCAAGGAGTTAATGAGAGCTGCAGCTAAATCAGTGCAATATCTGTCCTCTAATCTCATAGAAAAGCAGCCTAGAAAAGGATCTGAACCCAACATCCAAAATGGTCAATGTGCCTATATGAAATATTCTTATATATTAATAACTGACTAGAAGAACCAGCTTTGTAAGTCCGCACCTGGATATTAAAAATACCTTGCTAGGGTTGTGGAACGGAGGGTTATGCTTTCCAAATTAAATTAATCTGTCTCTTGGTCAGTGAAGGATACAGAGAGATACAATATTCATCTAACTGATAAAAAGGTTTGAATAAGTACTGACTACACATTTGGTTTCTCTTAACTCTAAATGTAATATTTATGAAGCATTTTACAAGTGTTTAAAAGAGAGGACTTCTTAATACTGAATTACCTTAAAATGCTAGAGAGACACTTGTTCAAATTCCAGCTGATGAACTTAGTCCAACTGCTACTTTTATAAGAAATGGCAAAGAAAGTTAATGCAATTAGGATGTTGTTTCATCATCCTTCTAAATTCTCTGAAGTGCTTTCAAGCCACGCCAAGGTTACTGATGGAGAGGGATGCTCCATCCTGCAGCAAGACTGTTCTTACAAAACACTTACAAAATTTCCCTTTTCTACCTCCCAGAAGTGATCTAGGTGCCTCCCCAGATAACCCTGTCTCCTTGTCAAATCCCCTTGTGATAGAAAGGACACATCCATTTGCTCCACAGAGCAGACCTTTCTGCTGCCACACCAAAACTATGATCTGGTCTGCTCTCCAACAGCCAAGTGATCTACCACCCCCAGCTTGGGCTGTCTCAGAACTACCAACGCCTCAACAGTATTCAGGCCACCAACTGCTTTAGGTGTGATGTCCCTGTGTGAAGAACTTCCAAGTACAATGCTGTTCCTAACTTGAGTTCTCTTCGGATTCAGACTTAGCATCCTTCATACTTCTGTCCATGTTGGCATCACCAAGGCCCTCAGCATTGTCTTTGTGAATATTCACAGCCTTTAATGGTCTTTACATGTGACAGCACCATAAGGTATCTAAGCATAAGACCTACTTCAAAGACAGGGAGGTGAGGCAAACTGAAATTTAAGTGTCTTGTCAAAAATCTGTGTTTGAGACAGGATAAGAAAAGATGTGCAACACCACGACTTGTGGTTCAGTGCCCTATCCTAGAGGTCCCTTTAATGTAAGCAGAAAGAGGCCTGACCTTGCTGTATATCAGTGAAAATAGTATTACTGGGTCAACAGTAAACACATGCCAATAGAAGGAATTTTCTCTGTCTTTTGGTTTACTATAGAATATTTTTTACTTTTTAAAGTTACTTCTTAAACCTTCAAGTCCCAAACCCTCCATCTTAATTATCCAAGGTATGAAAACATGTTACCGAGTCTTCCCTGGAGCTCATGAACTACAGTAACTGTTTATGTGATTATTCTGTCTATGGCAATTTTAATGTAAAACTGTATCTTACTGTAAAACTGTTGTATCAGAGAAGGATATTTTACCCCTCTGTAACTGTTCAGACAACCACCTACATGCTCAGCTACCACAATTCAGTGGCCAGCAGATATCTGAAAGCACGGATGCTCCCTTGTGCACCTGTGTCCTCCAAGGCCTAACCTATGGAGAAAATTATTTGGGCCCTTTTTTTTTTCATTCTGCAAATGGTAAGAACAAGAAAAAAATAGTAAAAAAATCTCCTTGGCCCAGTGATGTACCCTTTTCCTATGGCAACTGAACACCTCTAAAAGCACATTTTCAAAAATTAACAAAATAGTCTTTTAAGAGCACTTAGTGTTAATCTCCCTCTTTAAAAAGAACACAGAACTCATCTTTATCAGCCCATGTGTCTGGAAGACCATAAGGTGTCTATAGTCTTCATAGTGACTAAACAATTGTAACTAAGAGCACAACTTTCACTAATGTTTTAGACTAAGAAATTATTTTAGCTCCCCAAACTCCCTGGAAGCTTGAAATGTCTACCGCTTTTGTCCCCACTTGCAATTTTGCCTCTCCTGCTGAGGACACGCACTATCTGAAGACATTCATTTTTTCTGAGGAGGCATATGCGCTAACTAGCCGTGGACACTTTTGGTGGCTCCTCTGCCTCGAGCTCCCATGTCTGCATGTCCCACAGGGTCCTGCTGCACCACTGGAGCTCCTCCACCACTCTCTCTACAGGCAGGCTGCTGCCTCCGCTTCCCTGACATCTGCCCAGTTGTGACTATTTGATGGGTTGCACAGCTGCTCTAATTGGAGAATGATGCAGCTGAAGTAGTCTATCCTCCACCTTTTCTTTTTAATTATGTGATTTCATTGCACTGTCACAGCAGAGAAAATGAATGCCAGCTAAGGCAGGAGTCTTTCCAGCCAGCCTCAGCACTACCAAGCTCAAAATGTGCCAACATGCTCTGAGCAGCTACTCTGCTCTGGGAAGCCCCTGAAAAGACGTTTAAACACCAGTTTGCATCTCTCTGCTGGATCTTGTTTCAAATATAGTGCCAGAAAATCCTAGGACTGACTCAAAGCTTGTAAACACACTTAGGATGCAGCTGAGAACAGAGTAGGAACCGTACCAATGCCATATCAAATGTTATTCCCAATGTATATTCCTGTTAGCTATTCTCTCTATAAGATCCACTTCTGCGAGTAACAATTGAAGGCCTCCAAAATACACTCACTCAAACAGCTACCACCTCTGCAAGGGCATGAGAACTCCAGGAATTTAACAAGCTGCAGCAGCAAATCATTACTGCTGAAGCCTTGCAGTCGAGCTGCTCCTCAATCTCTCCCCTTGGCTACGTCCTGACTGGGAAGGAGAACAGATGGGCCTTGCAGCTCAATGGCAGAGTTCTCCCTTGCCCTCCTTCGAAATGATGGAGGTCCATTCAGGGTGGAGCCCAAGCCACAGTATTGTTAAGGTAGGAAGATGGGGAGATGAGGAATAACACACTTTTTTTGGGTGTCACACTTGCTTACCATAAAAACATGGTGGTCAGAAGTACTGGAAGTGTTTTTTAATGAAGTGCTGTAGGTCTCAGTACCACGTGCATGAGCAAAAGTTGTGCTGATCTTTGCAGTTTTTCTCACTTCCTTTGGCAAAAGACTTTTCTCTGCCTAAGTTCACGCATGCTTTGAGGTTTGGGTTCAGCCCTATAAAAATCCCTAAGAAAATTTGAGAGAATTCCCCTTAGATCCCTAAAAAAACTCTCCCATCGCTGAACCAAACACACAAGCCCTGCTGTTCAGACCTTTCTCCTGTATCTAATCCAGATGTCTTTCTAGCAAACTTTTCAATGCAAATCATTTCAGCTTTCAGTTGGGACCAAAACCTGAAGCCAGGCCAGCTCAGAATGATTTAAAAATTGTGCAAATATTTTACATGGCTCTAAGAAATAATATATCATTTGTGCAGCTTTATATATGCATAAGCATATGCATACATGCCTTGGTGGTTATTACTTTCCCATGTGATAAATTTCAGGGAGGGAAATGGGGTATATTAAAGTGACAGCTTGATCTGTGGTTTTCAAGCAAGGGCAGACACTGTGCCCCTTGCATCAGACCTTTTTTTTTTTTTTCCCTCCTTGGTAATAAATCCTTCCACCTGGGGCCACTCCCTTCAGCCCTTCCCTCTCATTTGCAGATTTCCTAGTCACAACTCACCTGGCTCCCAAAACCCTTTCTTTGTCCTTTTCCTTGACAAAACTGGAAAGAAAACCACGCTTAACTTATTTCCTTCCCCTCTCCAGGGACCTCATTAAGCACACCCAAACAGTGACATCTCCGCAGGGCTCCAGATCAATGGACACTGTCACCTGGAGATTTTAATCACATTAACACCACAGCAAAGTAAAATCCATCTGATTCTCCCTTGCTAAAGGGTCAAACTCAACACTTCTGCCAACTGCTGCAGCCACTAGACAGAAGGCTTATTTATGTGTGTGGAGAAAAATCAATCTACCACATCTACCATCTTCCAGTCCCCCCTCACGGAGCCTGAATTCCCTCTCCAGAAAATGCAATTTGATCCCCAAGAGCTGCCCCCTTTATGACTGGGATTAGCTATATTCAGACAATCCTGAGGAGCAGAGTACAAAAATAATCAATAAAGCAAAGCTCCGCACGCCTGTGGAAGAACCTGTACCACTTCAGAAAGCATAGCAGAAAAACAAATGCCAGAGCTAGATTCCTGCAAATAATCTTTGCAACAGAGGAGATGCTAATTGGTGGAAGTAAATAAGGTCGTACTCACACAGAGAGTCTTACACAGAGCACGCGGTGGCTATACATGGCCCACTGAGTTTCGGTAGAGATAAATAAGGAGCAATGGTCAGGCCGAAGGGCAGTTGCACTCAACCATTTATTTCCCCAGCAACATGAGAGAACAGCCCAAGTTGCTTAAAGAGACAACAGTGTAAACATGCACTGCTGAAAAATTTGTTAACTGTTTTCTTTCAAGGCTCTACCCACGTATCCCTGCACTTTATCTGATGTTTAAAGAGTCAGTTACAAGCTAATCAATTGTAATTAGCTATTATCGAGTCTTGCCCTCCTCGATGTCCTATTACCTGATGCTGCTCCCTGATTAATTGGCATGTGGAACTTGCAGGAAAATGTTTCTCAATGAAAGCTGTTATTTCTTGAGCAAATAACAAATTTCTTGAGCACTCTTCCATCACTAAACTTTTGTTCCAGATGAAGATCCCTGGCAGCTTGCAAAGGCTGTATACTTACCTTTCTGTAAAGAAACATTTTCTAGTTCTTAGATATTTATGTCAGCAAGTTTTGACTGTGGCTAAATTACTAAAAAGAAAAAAAAAAAACACAACAATTTGCAAGTTAAGCTCTGTGTTTGGTGCAAAATCTCCTAAGAATTAAGGAATCCATCTAAGGATATCTAAAGTAGCCCATGAGGATTCATAAGCACAGTTTAATGCTTAAGCAATCCTTAATGAATGCTTCAGGAGAACTTGCATTTGTGCCTGTGTCATTACTGAAATTATTCTCAGCATCCAACATTACCTCAAGAAAATGTTTAAGTAACTGTAATATTGCAGTGATTTAAAAGATAATCCAAAAAAAGTGACATATCTATTTTTGCAGGATAAATTAAAGATACTTAGAGGATCAAACGTATCAAGTTCGTAGAGTAACTGTCATGTATAGCATTGAAATGTATGTATTAGGAGTGTGAAATTAACCTAGGCAAATAAAGCCAAAAAGTAATAAGGTAAAAGACTTAGCAGAGAATAAAGCCAGCCAATGGAGCTAGTCATCACTAAAGCTGTAAAACAGGCAGATAACAAAGCAAGCAAAATCTAACTTACAGGAAAAGACTAGCATTTGACAGAATAAGGAAGGCTTAAAGAAGCTAAAAGTTATAATACAACTGTAATGAGCAGCTCAGATCTGTAAATTTAATGGAAATTACTGGTCTGAATCCATTGACCTTCCTTGTTCACTCTGCCCTCCCCAGGGCAGTAATCCTGCAAGTATCTCAAGAAGTTCAGATCTCAGGGATGCACCCACAGCTAGCAGGTAATAAATGCCTTTCATTTCTTTAGCAAGCTAGGTAAGATGCTTGAGGATGCATGTTTAGAGAAAGTTAAACCTCTCACACACACCTGTGGCTTTGCTAAACTCAACACCTGTATGTGACCCTGCATGCAAACACTGCTGGGTTCGGCAGCACTTATTAACATGTTCTCCACAGATGCAATGTGGGTTTTGATAGGTCATTCAAGTTAACAGCTCTCAGTGTTTTAGTCCCACTGTCTCCAACCAGGACAAGATGTTGAGGACTTACTATGAAGAAAATAACACAGAGATTTCTCTTCCCCTGAGATTTCTGCATGTGGGAGGATCTTTTACCAGGTACGTGAAGCAACTACTGAGGCTCAGTAAAATGCAGAAGTGCTGCCACAGTAGGACAGATGGGAGGTTTGGTTTCTTTTGACTCTCTCTAGTACAGCTCCCTTCTTAAGCTACCAGACAGATGTTCTTTATTCCTCAAATACACTTTTCAGTCTGCTTTCTACTTAAGATGGAGAGGAAAAGTCTTAGCATCAAAAAAAAACCAAAAAACCTCAGCATCAGTATCATACTTTAAGGCTCAGCTTAAAGTATGATACTGATGCTGAGTGCTGGCCTCCCATGGGCTGGGACAGGGTAATCTCAGGAGAAAAGTGTAATTCAAGGTGAGAAACTGAGTGTCAACACTCTCGTGATTGTGAGAGTGGGGAGGGTGAATAAGGGTGAAATGAGCACACAGCTGTTTTCCAAATAATGCATTGCATTCACTTTGCTAAGATGTTTGGTTTTCCAGCAATTAAGACAAACAAGCAAGCAAGCAAGCAGAGGAAAAAAAGGAGACATTTTTAAAGAAAGGAGGCTCAGCTTAGCAGTGAAAAAAATATTTTTGTAGGAATTTTTAGCAAGTCCTATCTGTATCTTCTGAAAAGTAGCATCATCCAGGTGTCACGGGGAATCCTTGCTTTACTTTTAATTTGGATTGAATAGGTAAAAACTACAAAACCAGTTTACGTTCCAAACTACTTTGATGGACACAACAGAGCCCAGGGCAGCAAGAGCAGAGTGACTGATGTGGGAAGATCCCAGAAGAAGATGGGCACAGCATTTTGTCACATGGCATAAATTACAATTCTGAGAATGAAGACAGATATTTGCCAGAGGATGCTCTTCTTACTTAGAACAGATAAGGTACATATTGGATATACAGTCTCATCCAAGGGTTATTTTTCATTTTGAATTCCTGTTGTTCACTCACCTTCCAACTTTTGCTCCAAAATGATAATTTAAAAGATGGAAATTATCTGTTACATAAGAATATCAGGTAAGTACATACAGATGAACACAGTCCTAGAGAAATAAATTAAGTAGGTATATGTTAAGCACTTTACTAATTTGGGTTCTGAGAAAGATCCTACTGAGAATATGCATTAATGCTTTACAAATAAAAGGAATGTTCAACATGGAATTCAATTGCTTTTAAGTTTATAAGAGAGAAGATTATTAATTCATCTTAAACACTGCTTATTAGTTTTAAAGTTACTTGGCAAATATTGCTCTTTTCAGTAACTTACTTTCCCTTTCAATGTCCTGTCAGGACCTTTATCAAATTTCAGAGTATTTTAAGATTTCGACGGGTTGCTCAGCAACATATGAATTAAGTTGTGTTTTAATCTCCATGGCAAGTATCTGTGAAAGAGAGGTCTTGAGATATGATGGAAATTTGAATAATTTTTCATCAGTTTTCCTATGTATAAGCACAATAACTATAACATATTCCAGAGTCACAAATCCAACCAATTGAAATCCTTCCTCTAAACTCATGTTTAGTCTCTTCCACTTGGTTCAGCTCAGGACTGAGTTCCTCACATAAAGATGTGTTTTGGACTGCCTTATCAGGTGCTCTCCGCAGAACAAGTTCAAACCCCTCTACAAAATGCTGCTGTGCTTGCAGTAACGAATCAACCACACCAGTCTCAGAAAAGCAAAGTGAGAGACCTTCTAACAGTGAGCCTAGTCTATTGTACTTGGGACACTTTCCTTCTGAGGCTCCAGTTAGCTCACTGAAGAAGCTAGTGATCTTGCAGCTATGTCTGATACCATTTCTTCTACTTTGAGAGAAAGTGTTTGCCAGCAATCCAGACATCTGGAAGACAACCTTTATTAGAGCTTTGACCCTGAGACTTACGTTGGCAGTCACTTAAGGATGGAGAGCAAGTGAGAATGGTGCCATGCTGCTGTCTTGTGTGAAGACAACACGATCAAATGCATGTTTAAGCTCCTTGACAGCAATGCTACCTGTACATACTCTACAGCATACAAAAGGCAATACAAAAATCCAGCTGAGATGTAACGAAAACATGAATTAATGATGCTATAACTCTTCTGTCCTGGTCTCAGCCTTGCTGATTTCTACAGATGCCAGCATGACGCTTTTCATATACTCCAAGTAAAAAATTCAATGAATGACCCTAACTTTACATTCAAAGCAGGACGAATATAAAACCAGCATTTCAAACCATATTCAAAAACCACCATAAAAAACCCCACCATATTCAGACTTAATATGCTTTTGCAGATTTTTCACCCCAAGAAATATTCCAAAATACAGTGTCACTTTGATGTGTAGGTGAATCAGCAACGGTTTCCTTGGGGTCTTGAGATTGGAAAATTAACTTTTGTGTCAGCTTCCTAACAGCAGGTTCCTGCTGACACAAAGGCAGCACAGAGTTGCTCCCCCAGGACCTCAGTACATAACCAGGCTGGGTAGAAACAAAGTGTAGAAAACAAAACAAAAAACTGAAAACATTTCAGAAAACAATAAATCTTCAATGCTTGAAGCAAGTCAATAAACCTGCTAGGGAGGAAAAAAAAACAACCCACAACACAACAATACAAGAAAAATATCCTAAACTAATTTCTCATCAAAAGATTTCAGAAGATCAGGTTTCCACAGTGGTTTCCAAATGAAAAGCAAGACCTACTGCCACTGTTACTACAGAAGTTTTTGCTAAGAAGTGGCAATTATTCCAGAGACAAAATGTTCAAAACTAGTCAATGCTTCCAAAGGGAAATAAAGCTGCTTTTTGCCTGAGAAATCCTGCTGGCTGCCAGTGTTGACACAAAACTCATTCTTGACTGAGCTTCTGAATGCTCGGCAAGCTCAGCAGGGTGGTGTAGTTGTTTTATTTATTTATAAGCGTGGCAAGTTTCCTACTGTAGCAGCTACCACATTTAAATGGTCTTGGCAAGAGTAAGGCATATGGGAAGCATTCTGAAGAAGGACCATGTCATTGCCTGGCAGGCAATTTCTCCTTTTTTTTTTTTTTTTAACCCAAAACCACATCTTTCCAGCCTCAGCTAAAGCCACTATTTATGAAGATATCTCAAGCAGGTACAATGGTAAAAATACTGTAAAGAACACAAACCAGGACTCCAGAAAAAAGCCTCACACTGACCTTGAGGCAGAATACTGAAGGCTCTCCAAGCAGGTGTTTCTTCCTCAGCACAGCCATGCACAGCAAACAAATACATAGCTTTGAATTTCTACATGGTATTGTAAAAGTCACAGGATTTTAGCATCCCAGAAAGCCAAGGAGGGAGTCTTTTTAAAGTTAAGAAGCATTTCCCCAAAACCATAGCCAGTCTACAGGCAAAACACAGGCATCTAAATCTATCTGAACTGACCTTCAGAGGAATCAGAAATGTCTTCCAGGCCAGGCATATGTAAATGTAACACATAGTTATGCAAAGAGTCAGAAAAAAAGATCCAAGTTACTTGGAAAGTTTACAGCAGTCAAAGCCTAGTGCAGCTTGCTATGAGAGTCAATAAAGCAGGAGAGACCAATGCCCCTAGAGAGGACAGTGGAGGTGAAACACCAGGAAACATGTTCCAATTAACACTTTGTATAGGAAGCTTTCAGGTTTTAATGAGTATTCTGCATTTATTCTGTTTTTCAGACAAGAAGTCATGGGGTTCTGTGTTCAAGTTGGGTTTGTATGGGATTGCATTACTGTGGCAGCCACAGAGGTTTCACACTCTGTCCTACTGCAAACATTTTGGGTCAGTTTTTCCCCTTCCCTACTTCACTCTTCTGCCTACTACTTAGCACCTGAGAAGAGCAAAGTTTTCGAAGCACAGCCATATACTTTCATAATCAACTGGTCCCCACTAGTAAATCCAGCAGCTTAAATGCTCTTCACTTCTGTGTAGTGCAAAAATCTCACGCTCCCCTCCACCCTGCTGTCTCATTTCCTGATGTGCAGAGGTAAAGGGTGAGTTCTGCAGTGCTTGGCAAACACTTGTCCCTCCCTGAACATCTACTGGAGCTGATGGAGGAAGCAGACCCTGAGGTGGTGAAGCCCTCTCAAACTGCACCCTTCTCCACAGCTTCTCATCTGCACAAGTGCAGCTCCACTGCCTGCCCTGAGAGGCACAGCAAGAGGCACAGCTTCCTCCTGGCAACTTGCAGCTTCAAAAACACAAAGTCCACATTTTACGTTTTACCCAGCATCACTCAGCAGCTCTTGCTGGTCACGTGTTAGAGATTTAATATGATTATGTTAGGAAATTGCAATTAGCAAGTAATGAGCACACTGATTTCAAAGCCCATCTAGACAGCACTCTCACAGCACAGTATACATTCTTCCTATTTATTGACTGGTGGATCACTTATGATTTTAGGGGGAAATTGATTAGTGAAATTGCTCAAAGTCCTCACACTGTGAATGTCAGCTGTAGACCCATCTCAAAATAACGCAATAGTAAAATTCACCCTGTGACTTCTGTAAGGATGGTCCTGAAGTCATGAGGCCCCCTCAGACCAGGAATTAAACTGCAAACACTTAGCATAAATCAGCTAGTTTCTAGTGACTACACATTCAGTAAGAAAGTATAATTGGAATATGCATTTTGGGATCCTGCTGGTTACAAATCACTTTACAAATTGATCCACAACTGACATGCCATCTAGGAACCAATTCAACAGCTGCTGAAATTCAGCCATTTCTGGAACGAGTAATTGCTTACAAATCCCTAACAGCAAAACTATACTAGACACACAGCCACAAGTACAGCTCTAAATGCAACCAGATGAAAATTATAAATTTTCCGTGTTCAAGCTTGCTCTCAAAGTTATCAAGATTGCTCAAAGCTTTGTCTGCATCAGGGCTTTTTTTAGAAGGTATCAATGAACTACTAATACCAAGCCTACATGAAGTTCTTCAGTTAGTATGCCCTAACTGAATGAGACAACTTAGAAATACAATTTGTTTTCCCATGACAGAGTTTTAGAAAGTATCAGTGTGACAGAACAATTTTGCAGGATAAAAAGGAATAGCCATGAAAGAAAGAAAGAAAACTTTTCTGTTTCTACTTTATTTTACTCTGTAGAAACTCAAACTATTCCCATCCTGTGAAAAACCATGTACCACTCACAGCTGCTTAGTGTTTTATACACTTGTGAAGTAATAGAAATAGGAATTTTTATACTGATATTAGAAAAAGGTGCAGGTATGAGTGTTTGATAAAGGTGTGCATGTTGTTGAGTGAATTACAATTTACGCTCCCAATAGGCACTGAAATGAAGGATATTCCTCAGGTTTTCTGAGTACTAGTTACTAGTAAATTGTACCAAAATTTTGTAAGGGTTATTTAATAAGCACTGTTCATTCATCTACCTTCAGACTCATTGAAAAATAGCCTATTAACCCAAAAATGTGGAATTCAGGTTGGTTAGTTTTACTCCTGAATTCGGGAACTATCATGAATCTGAACCTGACTTTCCCATACTTGATGATACAGAATCAACACACATCTACAGATATCATCACTTAAAAATAGCCCTTTAATGTCAAGCCATCCTCTTGCTACATTCACAAGCTCTTCATGATGGAATAACCAGAAGCCAGATTCTGATTTCAATTACACTGGCCTCATTTACCTGTCGTCAAAGCAGCAACTTCAGGTTTACCTCACTGTAATGGAGATCAGATTGTTGACTAAATATTCCAAATATGCACCCATATAAATGTAATACTAAGTAGTAAGTGAGAACAAGACTGACATCTTCATGTGTTTGTTTCCATTTGTAGCTTACATAGTAAATTGATTGCAAAGATAAGCACTTTTTCTCATGTCCTCTTTTTGTTATCACCTCTGTTCTCTAAGAGGGTTATTAACTTCTCTCCTCTTCAAACACCGTAATGGTGTGGCAAAGGGGATCATTTCAGTGGTGAGGAGCGGAGCAGGACATAACCCAGAATGGCAGAACTAAAGAAATACCATTTCTGGGTGAGCATGTTGCCGCGTTAGCAGTGCCATGTGAAGAACCCCAAACCCTCTCCACAGACTACTGTCCAAGGCAGTTGATGTGAAGAAATGCCTACCTGAAGACGGCAAGGCTCAGGGACCAGAGCACTAGTGGTTTCCTCAGTTCAAATTTTGCTCGTTTGTTCATTAGGTGCCGACCACCAAATATAAAGGCAGCATATAGAGCTGAAAACAGGAATGATTTCTTCCTGCAAAACAAAACCAAAAAACACCTGTCAAGTATTTCATTAGTATTAGATACGCAGCAGAGTCACATCTGGACACAACAGACAAGGGCTCGTGTGTTTCCTTGAAAGGAAACTCTCTTGAAGACACTCCAGCAACCCAGCTGAAATTATCAAGAGTGTGTCAACCTACAGACCTTCACATGGGGCCAGGCCAAGTGCAGGCAAAACTGTCCCTGGGGAATTTCTCAAGGACAACCAAATTAGGCTCCCATTGTCCCCCAATTTCTGAAGACTGAAATTCTGTGAGGAACAGAATAGGTATTGCAGAGTCTAGGCACACTTCTGCAAGCACAACACAGTTGGTACTTGAACAAGCTGATCATGTTTTGTGGTTCATTTATCTTTTACATAGCAATTTCCTGCAGGCTCCCTGCTACCTGGTAATTTAGTTTCCCGTTGTTTCCTCCAAGAACATCTTGAGCACTGCAACGTAACATGAAGAACTTCACAAAAAAGTGGAGAACCAGCAAGGAGAGGTCAACAGCTCCATTCACTAAGCGGTGACTGTGCTGGGGGAGCAATGTCTTGCTGCACAAGCCCTGCCTGCAAGCACCCGTTTAGGAAATCCAGGGAATTTGCTGAAATGTCTCTGGTAAGGAACTTCAATGACAGAATTGGAAAACTGCCTGCTAGTAGTCCAGCTCAGCAATAATGAATAAACATCTGAACTCTGCTACTGTAACTCATTGTAAATCAACCATTATGGTCAAAACCAGATTCAGACTGGGATTCCTTCCCACACAGCACAGTATTACACTGATGAAGACTTAATGATGTACAACATTAATGATGGCCTAACTGGATGGGAGTATATTTGGAACAGATTTTTTCTACAAAATCTATAATTATATTCACAAATATCAGTGGACTTTGGCTTTGCCCCAAGAGATGATGTTTCTTTTGTGGCCTCAAAAAAGACAAACACTCTCAAGAAAGGTAGCTACTTCATGAATATCCCAGAAAAGATGACAGCTAGCTACCAGATCTTATGTCCCTTCTGACTCTGTAATCCTGAGATGAAGCAGCAGTGGGCCTACCTGCCATCAGGGCATGGCACACCACCCAGACTACTCATCGGGAGCAAGGTTCACAGTGGTTTTCAGAAGTTTTACAGGATTTTCAATAGGATGTTTATATGAAAGTATGTTGCTTCTCCACAAGATAAAAGACAAGGGTGTGCTCATGGTGTCACTACTGGTGCCAAGTAGGTGCCACCTCCAGGCTCTTACACTACGATTAGCAGCTGAGGGTACCCCATGACAAAGAATACGGGCAGCAGCACAGCAGTGCTGAAGGCGAACAATACATGCATCACAGTATGGCACAGCATAGCACATGTCTGCACCTGCTCAAAGCAACAGGTACAGGGATCTTGAACTCCTTGATGGACAAGGATCTCCCCGTGATGTCATCTGCAACCAAGAAAAGCTGTAGCAGAAGTAAGAAGAAAGCACATGCAGTCTTCACTGGAGATCATAGAATCATAGAATTTTTAAGGCTGGAAATGACCCCTAAGATCATCCAGTCCAACCATTAACCTACCACCACCAAGTCTACCCTTAGACCATGTCCTCAAGCACTGCATCTACCCATCTTTTAAACACCTCAAGAGATGGGGACTCAACCACCTGCCTGGGTAGACTGCTCCAATGCTTGATGACTCTTTCAGTAAAGAAGTTCTTCCTAATATCTAACCTAAATTTTCCCTGGCGCAACTTGAGGCCATTACCTCAAGTTCTGTCACCTGTTACTGGGGAGAAGAGACCAACCCCCACCTCACTGCAACCTCCTTTCAGGTAGTTGTAGAGAGCAATAAGGTCTCCCCTCAGTCTCCTCCAAACTAAACAACCCCAGCTCCCTCAGCTTCTCCTCGTAGGGCCTGTTCTCCAGACCCTTCACCATCCGCATTGCCCTTCTCTGGACACGCTCCAGAACCTCAACGTCCCTCTTGAAGTGAGGGGCCCAAAGTGAGTTTTATGTGAATCCAAAAGCTAAGTAAAAGCAAAGTCCAAAGAGACAGTATGCATGCAGCAGCACACCATTTTCTGACCACTCAGAAACTCCCCTCTTTCTATTGACACATTTATAGCTCTGTGTTGCAAAATATGGGAAACTGCAGGAAAATCCAACTGGTCCTCACTGAGAAAGGAAGATCCAGTAAGCTCTAGCATCCGTGCTTGGCAGCAAGTCCCAGGAACAACAGGATGACCATGGAGGTAGTGCCCTGGCACACCTGAGATGGTCTAATTGCCATGGCAATGTTTATCACAACCTGGTTCTGAACATCACAAAGCCCTGGCCCCTGTTCATCTCATAACAAAGCAAAACCCATTAATTTTCACTTCCATGGCTTTGAATTTCATAGTTAGAGGTGGGACAGAATTACCACACTTGATAGCATGATCACAGTTCACTGGCTGGAGGCCAGTAAATACATTAACCAGTTAGGGTGACTTGCTCATAACAAACTGTCTAACTATTAAGATTTATGGGTTATAGGACAGGAACAAACTCACATCATGAGGTTGGATTACGTTCCCATGTCCTACCCTTTGCAGCTTCTTTGGCAGCAGTGTGCAGAGCAGCCCATCACCAACCTAGGCATGGGTGAGGGCAGGCAGAGGACCTCAATGGGCTTTGCCACAGTCTTCTGTGCTCTACTATCTGTCCCAGGGCTTCAGAAAAGACGGCCACTCTACATGCTTCTGCCCCTTCAATCCCACCAAAGTCCAGTCTTGCAGCGCTCAGCACAGACAGGAACGCACAGAATGAGGTATGGAGATGTGCTCACACATGCACAGGCACTAGCGTCAGGTCACATGCAACACAGCAGCGTTAAGACCATTAGTAGCTACTTTGTGGGAAGACAGGCAGGAAGCAGTTCAGTTCTGGATCACATACAGCCAAGACTTTGCATTCAAGTCCTGTTCAAGAAACTAACACCTGCCTGAACGAGTTTGCACCTCAGGTCTGCGCTCTGTTTGACTCCCTTCTCAGGCAAGATACTCTATGTATTTACACCATGTAACATTTGATTTTGCTTAATACTGAAGCTAATTTTCATTAGTTCAGCTAGTCTAATGAGGTCAACAGTTACATTATACTAATTAGAACAGATAAATTTTAGGTCACTTTTAACGGCCTTGTAATGAGATCAGCATTCTTTGCAGTGATGACAACACGCATTCCCACAGTATCAGCTTTGCACTGGCAGCAGCAGACATGAGAAGATTTGACTGCACGTGTGATGTGAACTGCAGAGAGCAGCTACAAGCAGTTCCAGACAAGGAGGAACGCAGCAGTATTATCTCCCATCAGAGGCAAGCATGATACTGAATAACAATTAGGCTGATTATGAAATCACCTGTTTTGACACCTTCTGACAATTTTTGATAACTTTTACTTTTTTGCATCCAAAGGACTTTGAATTTTCCCTTTTTTGAAGCATGATAATGGTTAAAAGGACGGGGTAGCCCAGGTGATACACTTATAAAGGGGTTGCAGAGGTATGTACTCTTAAGATAATCTGTTTAACTGCATTAGACTGGTATTAACCAGCTTCCTATCAGTGTTTTTATGAAGGATTTTCCTGAAAGGTTCATGACTGGAGTCTGTTTTCTGGGCTGGTGACACAAAGCAATGGCAATCTGACAGCATTCAATTATAGTTGTTATGGTTTTAGCCAAAGGAGGCTAACACCCAGCGAGTATTTGTAAAGTGTTCTGGAACACTGCAACTTTTCATTACTATTACCTGAAGAGAAACTAAATGGAGCAGAACAACAACAACAACAACAACAAATTTAACCTTGAAACTAAACAAAACAAAAAACCAAAACAAACAAAAAACCCCAAAACCAAAACAAAAAAAAAAAATTCCGTAGCAGACTCACATCCAATAACTTCAACGTTAGCACATTCATATGTTTGTCTTCAATTCTGTTCTGCAGGGTAACACAGTAGACATAAAGACAGGGCTGCCAAATCCTCCACATTTTTCTGGCATTTCTGTTTCTCACAGTTGTCTCCCACCTTCCTACATTTTCAGACTTCAGGGACTAAGTACTGTCTCTGCTGAATACAACTCCATGTTTCTCTGTCAAAAGTTGCCAGCTCTTTCCTCCAAAAGGGAAGCAGGGGAATTTTCTGGAGAACATATGAATGCTCTGCTTGGATTGGGGATTAGTAAGAGAAATGGATGTAAAAGTTTGGGGTGACAAGCTGAAGATGCAAGGCAGATCTTCCAGGATGATATGCTGTATCACAAGGAAAAGGGACAGGCAGAAGCAGTTGACACGATGGGAGAAACATAAAAACAGAAGTGACGGGATGAAGGGTAAGCATGGTGGCAACAGTTGGGAGCTGGTAGCCAAGAGATGGATGTGAAGCTGGGACAGCATAGAGGGGAAAGAGACTTAAAGCCCTTTCTCTGCTTAAGCCCCTGGAGGGATACTTCTTGCACCTCTGGGCACACCAATGGGCTCAGGCTACCCACGCTGAACAGAGTTTTGGTCATTCTCCTTGTGGGGGTTTTGCAATGTGGCTTCTTTAAGAGGCAGCTAGAAGCTTCTTGAGGGTCCAACAAATCAAATCCCAGCTGTACTCCTAATCTCTGTTGCTGACAAGGCCGTCCAGGCCAATCAGCACCGGTCACAGCACCTCTGGGAATCACATTTTAGAGAGAGAAGAATGCAAACAGCCGCATTTTGCCACCAGAGAAGGGACTGAGAAGATGTAAGAAACTTTGCAGACACCAAGGTCAGTGAAGGGAAGGAGGAGGTGGCACTGAGAGAAGACTCCCTACAGCCCATGGAAAATACCATGGTGAAGTCGGTGTTCCCCTGCAGCCCATGGAGGACAAAAGGACTCCACTTGTAGCCCATGGAGAGGCACCTGGGCCGGGCAGGAGCCCACCATGAAGCAGCTGGAGGAATATGGAAGAATCTGTGACCTACATTAGAGCAAGCCCCTGGCAGAACCTGCAGCCCGTGGAGAGAGACAGAGAGATAGAGACGGAGGCCCACACTGGAGCAGGTTTGCTGGTGGGGGACTTGTGACTCTCATGGGGGGGACCAGGCTTGGGCCAGCAGTCTGGGACTGAGAGACTGGGAGACATTCTACGAGTTTATAGCAGTGACCCTCACTGGGGCAGTTGGTGAAGAGCCAAGGCCCTGTGGGAGAGGACTCACATGGAGAAGGTTGTGGAGGACTGTCTCCCGTGGGTGGGACCCTAGGCTGGCACAGGGAAAGAGTGTGAGAAATGTGTCCCTGTCCCCCCAAGAAGGAAAACAACTCACTAGGAACTGACCAAAGACTGAAGCCTCCATTCCCTCCCCTGCTTTTTCCCCTCCATGCCAGCCTGGGGAGGAGAAAACCATGAATAAAGTGAAGTCTGCAAAGAAGGGAGGGGTAGGGGGGTGTTGGTGGTGTTTAAGAGCTGTTTGTACTTCTCATTATCCGACTCTGGTTTCTCTCTGTGTGTAGTGTAATAAATGAGAGCTTTCTTGCTTTTCTTCTGTGTTGAGTCTGTTTTGCCCATGACACTGATTGTGGAATGATCTCTCCCTGTCCTTACCTCGACTCCAAAGCTTCTCAATACGTATCTTCTCCCCTGTTCAGCTAAGAGGGGAGTGATAGAGTGACTTTGGTGGGAGTCTGGCCTCCAGCCAGGGTCAAACCACCAGACTCCTGCAAAGATTCCACAGCAGAGCCATATTATCACCTCTGGGACCACAGGCCAAGGGTTCTGTTTGCCCCTCTGCACTGTGTAACCCCATGAGATGTGATGTGTTTTATCTAGATGAAGGTCTGTGCACTGGTGTGCATTTCAGAAACTAAAATCTTTTATTAGGTCTGCCCTAGGATACAGGAATGGAGAGGGAAGGGAAGGGAAGGGAAGGGAAGGGAAGGGAAGGGAAGGGAAGGGAAGGGAAGGGAAGGGAAGGGAAGGGAAGGGAAGGGAAGGGAAGGGAAGGGAAGGGAAGGGAAGGGAAGGGAAGGGAAGGGAAGGATAACTGAGAAGAGGGAGGCAGAAACTGTGGCTCATAAAGGAGGACAGAGGAAATCCAGCCCACCAGGAACACGGCTTCTCCACATTCACAGCCAGGGAGTCCCACCCAAGACAGCCCACTAAAGGGTGGCAGTGAGAGATTAGTCATCCAGCCCCAGGCACGAAAACACAACATGGGAATGGGCAGCAAACAGACCAAGGAAAGCAGTGGTAAATAGATGGCCAAGGAATAAGAAATCCTGAGTCCCCCAGAATAAATCTGTTATAAAATACTGAAAGTATAGAATTTACCATGGCAATCTAAAATAAGGGGCCAAAACCTGATGGTAAGCCTCACACAGCAGCATGAGACATCCCTGTGTCTGTGATGCAAAGTGAAATAGCCCTGAATATTGCAGTGCCGCTGAAGGGAGTGGTTTCAGCCCAGATGTGTTGTTGTCATTTTTTTCCCCTGAAAATAGCTGCCTGAGTCATTATCGTAGACTTCTCTGATGTTAACAAGTAAACTGAAAGATACAGATATAGGTTGTAAAATTTAATATTTCCATGGGGTTTTCTTTAGAATCCTTATAGAAAGGCACAAAGGATAATCTTATCATAGATGTTTTAACTATCCTTATCATATACTAGAGGATTATCCCCATAACAGTATTCCATAGGTGAACATAAAGTAAAGTAGGGTTATCCCCCTCTGTGGACATTACAGAGTCCTAAAATTTTTTTTTATCAAGATGTATTTTCTTTGCACAGGCAGAGCTCATTTTTAAATTCAGCACTACTGCTGCACATGCTGTATGTAAAGGGAGTCCAACAGGTTAAAAAAACCCCAAACAAAACCTTGCAGTTGCAAGAGCAGAGTGCCTCTGGCATGTTTGGCAATTTTGGGCTCCCAATGTGTTTCTTGTGGCTGCCTTCATCACCATTTTATTGATTTTAAAAGGCAAATTTTACTGAGAAAAAAAAAAAAAAGAAGGAAACCAGGATGCTCAGTAAGATGAAAGATAAGGCACTTTCCTTACTGGTTTCTCCCAGCATTCAATAGAAAACAACCACTTGTGTTTATGATTGAAACTCCTAATTTTGAGGGTCTAATTAAAGTGCTTTAACCTGAAACAATGTAAATCAAACTGCATACCCATGTCCATAGCTCACAAGCAGTGGCTGAAAGCCTCAGCAAAGTTACTTCTCTGCGGTGCTTATTTAAAAATCACACATTCTGTATGCATAAAAAGGGTGTGAAAACGCTTCTCAGTCTCTCAGTGTTTCTACCTCAGAAATTCTGTCAAAACAAACCTTTCTCTCTCTCTTCCCTGATGCAATTTTGACAGAACCAGCAAGAAGAGATCCAACGTGTGGATATGCCAGATCTGCATATGAAAATATAACCTGTACTCCTGGCTTTCATCTGGGTTTCTGCAGCTGTTTCCCATTGACCAGACCAGCCTTAATAAAGGAGACAAAAGGACATGCAGAAGAGGAATATCTGCTTGATATACACATGCCAACAAAGTCTGATTTATTCCTACAGTTCAAGATCCTTTTATATTTATATTTAGAGCAGCAACGATGACAGTCGCACACACGGGTAGGTGACTCACTGATGATGGTCTTTGACGTAACAGGCTATCAGAAAGTAAACAAGGATGTATCTAATACCTATCATCTGATCCCTTGATTTCTAAAGCCTGGCTCTCAAAAGACCATTTCATATTCTTGTGACAGGTACTGTCAGATACGCAGGTTTGTGCTCCCCACACCCCACTCCCTGCCCCCAGGCCAGCTCCCCAGACACCCCTCTCCCTGCTGGGAGCAAAGGAAGAGCTGTCAGCACCCTGGGAACAAATCCCAGCCAGGGACTGCTATCCCACTCTGACTCTTCTCTGGGGTCCTGCTCCCATCACCCGGTTCATGTCACCACTGACAGAGAGTACCCATGTCATCAGCCCAAGTGTTTACCCACAGAAAGGATGGAAACACAGCACTGGGAGGCTGCAGGAACTGTCCCAAGCTGACTTGTCTGAAGAGGACAGAGGAGGAGGAGGACTTGCATATGCACTCTTGGTTGCAGGCATGCTAACATCTGAGCCCAGGCATAGCGTGAAGTCCAGGTCTCCCACTGCCCAGGTTGGAGTGGGAAGGGTTAGAGCTGCAGGGCCAGTTCACCAGATCACAGCCCATAGTGGTCCAGCCAGAGGCCTGGCTGGAGACAGCCCCAGTTCCCCACCAACCAACCTGCACAGACATCTCCCTGAAGAGCAAGCATCTTTGTCCACCCAGACTTCCCCCCACATGGCAGTCAGTCAGACTCAGGAGCAGGAAAAGATCCCCAGGTTATGCCGTTGGCACAGCAGGATGCAGCCCTAAAATTAGAGAGGAGAAACAAGGGCACGGGAAAGGTGGCTCATGTCCTGCACCTCCCTGATGGTTGCAGTTGTTTTGCTGAAATGCATTTGCCAGCAGTTTGTCACACTCATGCTTGCAGAATATACGTGTCGCAGATTATTATCCAAAACTAAAATCTGGGCAGCTAGGGACAAACACAGCAGTAGCAAATTTTTCTTGGTTTCCCTTTGTAGTGGGAAAAGATAAGAGGAGAATAAGGGTGAGAAAATGAAGCTAATAGTCAGGAAGTAGTTTATTTCCAGATAGAAGAGGCAAACTGAGCTCTGAAATATATGAAGTCCCTTGTTCATTATAAGCCTCATACATAAAGGAACAGATCATAAACCCTTAAAAAACCCCACTAGCTACAATCTCAAATAGAAGCAACATCACAAGAGAAAAGTACCCCTCATCTGGAAAGCTTTTCAGACAATAAAAAACAAGGCAACCTCCAAAACTTTGGGTTTTGAAACCAGCTTGCCCAAATTTTGTTAAGGTAAATCAGCCTCCTTTCTGGCTTTGCTCTAGATTTCCTCCACTTTTAAATGGTGTGATGTTGTGCTCACAGTGATGACAGTCATCCCTGAGTTTCCACCTTGTATGGACAGCACTGGAAGTTGCAGTCCAGTTGGCTGGATTGCTGGGGTGAGCCCCATCAACCTCCTACCAAAGGCTGCTTGACCCCCATCTCCCATGCCTTCATGCCTCCCCTTGGATGGGCCAGCACCTCACCTCACTGATACTGAACACAAGCAACAAGAATTTTCGCACAACACTCCCCCAAGATTTACATCACCAGAACTAAGAATTCAATCTAGCCCCAGAACAGTCACCTACCAGAAAAATGATGACAATCCCTGTTCATAGTGTCCATAGTAGGTTGGTGTAGTAGAGAAACTCCTCTGCCAGGAGCCTCTGCTAAATCTGTGTCACTCTGACAGCATACCTAGTTCTTAGTACAAAGACCCGGGGTTACAACGGGTGACAAACCCCGGTGTCCCAGTGGCTCCCTGGACCCATCATAGGTTTCTCTTGGCTTTTCTGGGGCTTTCAAGCATTCAGTGAAGAGATGGCAGAGAACAGGGAAGCTAATGTAGGTCATGGGCACTGCAGTTCTGATGAAAAGCTACAGTACTTTCACTTTTAATTTCATCAATGTAAGTTTAAACCTCTGGCCTCCACAGTAAAAACCTGGAGGTAGTAAACACAACTGCAATTGAACTTGGGCACTACTAACCTACATCTCTCCCAGCAGAAGTCATGCTGTTTGTACCCATGTATCACATGAAAGTGGTTAATGAAGGTGCTGGTGGAGCTATGTCATACAGACATAGCATGAAAATAAATAGATCTTCACACTGCCTTACTCATTTGATCTGCCTTATCTGATCACATCTATCAATGGTTATGGCATTTAGTATGTTTACACTTAAAGGAGTACATCAATATAACACCTTTGGATCCAGGAAGATGCCTGAAGCAACTCACAAATGCTATTTATAGAGACAAGTGCTGCTTTCCCTCTGCTTTGGAGATATATATTTATTAATTTAACAGGACACAACACAACACTACAGGCAGCACATCAAGAAGAATGCTTTACTAAAGCTACCTTTGTCCCTGTGTCTGCAGAAAAGCCAACAGTGGCATGGCATGGCCAGATCTCTCTACCACTGCAAATACAACTTGCAAACAGTCTTGGAAATACTGTCTATTGGATCTCAACAAATATTTAAGTAGAAAAAAAAGCAGTCGTTCAAAGTAGAATGTGGAAAGTGCAGAGATTGCAATGAAGCAGTGTGTTGTTTTCTACTGATGTGCCCTAAAAGACATTCCAGCCTTCTGCAATACAACCTCAGAAAAATATGTTGCTACAACTGCCAGTGGATTGCAAAACACAAACAAACAAAAAACGCTGTGATTTTCCTGAGAGTGTTTCCAGCCAAAAAAGACACACAACTTTCTCCCATGGAGCAGAGCACAACCTTAGAAACAGGGCAGCCAAAAGTCATGTACAAATAGGACCTTACAGCTAGGGCTTGGTGACCACCTTTTCTAAAGGATTGCTTCATAACTCCTCCTGTGCCAGAAAACATCAAAGTATCCTGGAGGAAACCAAATGGAGGAGATGCCTGAAAAACAATGTGAATATACACTTACCACCCTTCTCCTCCCCATCTAAAGACCTAAAAACATACAGGCAGATCGGAGCAAGGCAGCAATGACATTCTGTGGCTTAGGTCTGATTAAAAGGGGTACTGGTACCAGGGACATTGCAGTAATGGAAGTGCAGAGCAAAATGTCTTGCTTTCAAACCCTGTAGATGCTCACATGCCCTGTGGAAGAGAGGGGAGTGAATAGAGCTCATAAAAAAGGACATTTTGGTATAGAAGCAAATGGAAGAGTATTTTCCAGCATCCCTTAGTGAAGAAAAATCAGGTCATCTGGAGAACTATTGCCTGCTCTGACTGATCCCACAGTTCTTTTTGATACATGATGTCAAGGACTGCTTGATGTATCTAATAAAATCTTCAAGGACATCTGACCTTCCTCTAGTCCTGAGAGATCAAGTAACAAAGGATGCTAATGGAAATCCTGCAGCAAAGCTGGACCTAACTCTTGCCTGATAGGAAACTCGCAAAATCAGAAAAAGAAGGGGGGCAATCTTGCTATGATCTTTTCAACCACCCCTCTAAAACAAAGCTCCCTGCCAACAGCCATTGTCCTTCTTCATCAACTGGGAAACAGGTCAGGGCAAATACAGTGTTTCAGCAGTGCTTGAAACTCACACCAGAGAGCAGTTCAGAGTAGCTAGGAGGCAAGTTTACATGTTGCTTGCTACTTCCTTATAATATTTTGCAGCTTGCCCTGCTTCCTAACAACACAATGCTCTGCAGCTTGCCCAATGTGTCCTTCACCACGCATCAGCTGGCTACATTATCAAATGGTATTTCCATGAACTAAACCTAACCACTACTTACATAATAATTTTTTATGCTTTTTTATTCCCAGCAGAGGTTTCATTCCCCAGATTAATCTGATAATAAATTTCCCAGTACTATAGCACCTTCGTTAAATCCCTAATCACTCTACTTGAAATCAGTCAAAGCAGCACCTTAAAAGCAGACCCTTACAAAAACAAAGAGGCAAACTGGCTTAAATCCAACTAAAGTTATTCGAGGAGAGAAAATAAAACACCATGAGAAAAACAGACAGCAATGAACTAGTAGAAGTGATTTTCTAATTACAGTCCAATTTTTAAGGATCCAATGCGGACAAAATTTAAGAGTCAGGATGACAGATAGGAGAGAGGAACGTGGCCAACACTGCACAATCACCAGCAACCATTCCTCAGCTAAATATTGCAGCCTGGCTGTTTTTCAGGTGCTTCCTGAAGACATCCTGCTTGCAGTCCCAAACCAGGCTGAAACAACAGGAATAAACCAGGAAGAGCAGCACACGGCAGGACAAAGTACAGGGCATTAATGTGGCTTATCTCTATCCTGTCAGCAATATGTTTGAGACAGCCTGTCCTGGCTCTCCACCTCTGCCTACAGCTTCACGCTTGGCATGGGCACCCTCACCTCTCTTGAGAAGCAGCAAGACCCACCATCTCTCCTGAACTCTGGGTCTTTAGTATTTTCCAGGTAGGAGGGCTCGACTGATTGCATCCTGCCCTTAGCCACCCCCTCACCTAATTAGATGGGATACTAAACTGCTTAGCAGTATTTCACTTTCCATCGCAGTGTAAAGAGCCCAGGTTACTAAAGGATTAGCAAGCATAACATTAAAGTGTTATATATACATAGAGAGTTGCCTGTCCTAGTCTCTGCTAAATCTCGGTCACAGGGGACCTGTTAAAAGATATGAGATGCCAAAAGGGGAAGAAACCACTAACAAACAAGGTGATGAATCTGGAATACTGTGGAAGCAGCTGCATACACTGTGGGAAGGAAAAGGAGCACTATCAGGAGAGGAGCAAGCAGTACTTGACATTTAGCCCTTCTGGAAAGGCAGACCAATATAGCAAAGGATGGAAATAAATAAATTTTTAAGCAATTCAAACACAAGAACAGTCAGATTTTAATGACTGTGGCTGTTAAGCGGCAGAAGCTAGAAACAGCTTACTACAGTTGAACAGGAAAGCCTGTTAACATGTCAGTGAGTTTCAGTAGCCTCTCGTGAAGGTAGAGAAATTAAGTAAATTATCTGACCTTTGTGTGTTCCAAAAAGTCAAAAAAACCAAAATTTTTTTTGCGTCTCCAAATATATTCCTTTTGCTATTCTTTTTCTTAAGTGGATTGTCCACACTGATTAACTCTGTAACTTGGTGGATTTTGTTCGAACTTCTCTCTATGGCAGGCTTGCTAACTTATGGCTGGCCTATGAAGAGGTTAAAAAAAAGTCTGTTCTAGTAAAAAGCCAGGCTACCCCTAAATGAATTTTCATATCACATAGCCAGTATAGTAGAATACCCTCTATTTATACTCCTCTCCTATTCTTACCACTTCCTTTCATGTGGCTGTTGAAAAAGCACCAATAAATGTGCCTCTTGCATCTGCCCACTATATCTGTCATGTTATGAGCAGATATCGTAACTACATACAAGTCCATTCACATCAGTACCTCCTTCAAGGATGATATGTAGTCTTTTTCTTCTTTCAACTGAAAAAGGAACATAAGAGTCCCTTGGAACCTGTGTGCAGGCCCTGTCACGGTCCAGCACTTTGCAGCACTTCCACCACAGCTTGTGCCAGCAACTGAACCGAAAAAGGAAAAAAAAAAAAGCCCAAACATTGACATCCCTCACTTTGCCCCTGCACCAAGCAGCCCCATCATACATCTCACACATGCTGAGATTGGTCATCTTGACACCTTCTTGCTAAAACCAGCAAGATTCAAGTACCTGCTGCAGTCTCCATGGGCTGGGCACTCCAGTTTCTGTGCATGAAGTATACATTAGCAACAGCTTGCTTTACAAGCCTCTCCTCCTTGGGAAAGGTAAATGCTATCTCTTTGAGGTTGGTAATGATCAACACAACCACATATTTGCCACCCAGCTAACCTACGTGCCAAAGGAAAAGGTTGTAACACTGAGTATTCAACAAGTTTTTCCACTTTCACGATACCCTAGAGCAAACAGCAGTTTGCTAATGTTTATTACTCTCGGTTTTAGATTGGGGTTTGGTTTGGTTTGGTTTTTTTTCCTTAAGCTGTAGCCTGCTTTGAGATTCATGAGTGCAAGCACACTATAAATGCAGATCAGAGAGTTTCACAATTATTCTGTGTCTGGACCAAGACTTCACTCCAGTGTGTTTTCCAAAAGACAGCCAGTATTGAATTCAAAACACCAAGGGGAAAAACTTTACTCATGTTTTAGGGACCTATGTCAGTGATTCCCCTTCCTCACCATTCCAAGGCTTTTTCTTCTTTATTTTAATTTCTCTGTCTCAATAGGACTCCAGCCTACTGAAAATAAAAATATTTTTTGAGACCTTGACCTATAAGAGTAATGACACACAAACACAGACACGTGTCCCTGTGCTCACCTGCACCCTGTCCAAAGCACTGCTGTATTCTGTTGGGTCAAGCTGTACCTGAGCCAGCAGTAACAGTCTTGGGCACAACCTTGGCTGCTTTGGGGCTCTGAGCTGCTATATCCACATGGACAGCACAGCACAGGGGTGCACTGGGTCATGTGGAAATCTCCAACATGGCCCTTCACTTTGCTCCTTCTCCCTAGACTGACTGCATGTGCAGAGGGAGGAGTGGCAGAAAAACGTTCAATTCCCCATGCTCAAAGTGCCTTTCAGTTTGGCAGTTTCAGTGCAACGTCCAGCCAGCACCAATCCCCTTCTAAGCAGGCAGTGTCTGACATGCTGCTCCAGTGCCCTGACCAGCAATCCCAGCACAGATCCTGTGTCCTTCACCCAAGCACAGGCTAGCAAGAAAACATATTCAGTTTTGTGATTCACTGCAAATTATTTGCTTTCAGCCTATGGTTTATGTTCCAGTCCCTCTGGCTACCAAGTGTATCAGCAAGAAGAATCAAGGACCCCCTGCATTACATATTTAGTAATCTTGCGTGACGCTGGTGACTTGTTCAAAGACATATCAGACCTACAGTTTTGTTCTTTTGAGACCTGAATGCTTATAAACACAGCTTTGAGCTTCTCAAACACATTTCTGAAAAGCACTGGGTCTGGGCTATGGCCTCCACTCCACCCGTGCTTCTCCATCTCCAGCAGCTTTTGCCCTAAATAAAACAAGGGTGTTACACAGCTACAAACCAGTTGATGGACCTAGCCAGACTTCAGTCACAGCAGTACCAGAACTTAGTACTTAAAGCAGCTTGTTCTTGTCTTCTGTGTATTTAAATATTGTGCTGAAATACTGCAGACTCCCCATAGCACTGTAACACATTTTATTCCTGTCGCAGAAGTGCTCTCGTTTGGGAGGAAGAATGAACCCTGCTTCTGCTTCCCACTCGCTCCTCTTAAACAATGCCAACAGTACTGATAAAACCCAAATGACACTGATAATACTACTTCCTGTAACACACCAAATGATCCGGTTAATTAAAGAAAATGAATTCAGTCACCAAACAGGTATGTATATGAGAATGCAACCTCACCTAATTGAACCTTAACCTAACAGCATGGCTACGTCTGCATTCATAGGAAGACCGTAAACTTTGAGTAGAACTATATTAAAATGATTTGGCTAAATATGGTGCTCACAGCCTGCAGCAGGCTGACACATTTCTCAGAAGGCTCAAGAAAAAATTGGTTCTGTTAGACCTCTGGCTTGAGGTGTCAATGAGCTAGAGAGTTTGGGAGCGTACTGGGACCAAGAAATTTCTACTTTAATGATAAAATTAATTAAAAATCTGCCAATGATGGGCCTGTCTGAATTTAGTGTCTGCACTTATCCAACAGAGCAATGGAGAAACAGACTCAAGCAGCTGTTTCTCTTTCCCACCATAGTATACTGAAGTATTTTAAATCATGAGATGGTCTAAAAACAAAGGGGTGGTCTATTAAGCAGGTTCCTGGTATACATCCTGTCGCCAGAATGAAAATGTGAAAAACCCTGGGATGAAACTTAATCATCCTGAAGCTACTATAACTGAAAGGTGACAGAATACAAGCTTGATGTCCTGAGAGATGCTGGCATAGCTTATTCATATATTTTTTTTTCTATTTCTTCTAATTCTTGTATTCTTTTGGCCAGCATGAACAGTCCTGAAACTCTCCACATCCAGCATCCCCTGACCCAACAGGACTGGGGCTCTTTCATGCGAGGAGGGCTCCTTCACAGACTTGCTGGTTCCCCAGCAAACCTGTGCTTGCTGAGCAGCCTTTCTAAGGGCACAATTTTAGACCAAAAGCCATCTCACAGAAGTCAAAGTTCTGGATGAGCCATTTCAGCAACCTCAGGAGATCAGCCTCCTGCTAGGGCAGCTCATCCAGCACCACTCAAACGCTCCAAACCCCATTGGCTCTTAGTGTGTCCGGAAAAGAAATTAATCTCTGTAAAATGTTTAGTCTGAGGGAAGCAAAGAGGTAAACTAGGATGGGGAAATGTTTGGTTCTGAGGGATCTAAGGAAGAAGGTGGCAGAGAGGCAGCAAGAAGGTTCCTGGCACAAATGTCTGCCAGCGAGGGGCACCCACCGCTGCTCCTGGGGCTCCCTGGACTGCAAGTGAGTGTCACATGAACTAAGTCCGCATCTGATGCTTAAGTTCCTAAATTATCATTTTCCTCGTGCATCAAGGGGCAAAATACAGGGCTCTGACATACTTCCTGAGGCTGTCGGGACTGGGCTGAAAAAAATAGTGGAAACAAATCTGCAGGAAACTAAATTCATGGCTGTGAGTGGGGTCAACCAACTACAGAATGAAGGAAGGGCCTTTTCCTTCTTTCTCTCCTTCAATGCTAGACTTGTTTAACAAGACTCTCCTTGGTGAAGTTTCTCTGCATTTTAAAAATATGCTACAGCTGCCTTATGAAAGCCATTTCCATTTTTATGACTGGGAAAATACTCTCCTGGCTTTACTCAAGTACAGTCTTACATTTCAGCCTTATTTTACTTGGGAGGGAGAGGGGAAATAAGCGAGTTTCTGAAATGACTGAGGATTTCTGAGTTCCTGTTAAATGATAAACACTAACAAAGTAACAGTGAGAAAGTCTCTAACACACAGGCCGACACAAATCTATCACAACAAACACAGCGGGTGGTTGATCTCGCAAGGTCTGATAGACTGTCTTGATCCTCAGCATGTGCTAATTACACACACTTTATATTAAACAAAAAAAATAAATCTCTTGATGCCATATATAGGCTCACACAACTCTTCCCTGCTACATGTCTATTAAAAAAAAAACCTGTCAGGTTGAGTTTGCTCTCACACAAGGGGGAAGGTGAGGAAGGTATATAATCTCTCCACTCTTCTTGGCGCCAGAACAAACCCGCAGACGCCAGCCACAACTCTGCGTAGGCAGGAAGAAGGCTCTCAACCATTAAGGCATTCAAACTCTGGGAGACTCTGCTTTCCAAGTGCAAAAAGGTTAGCTTGCTTCAAAGATGAAGCTTGGCAAGTCTGGGGAAAAAAGAAAAATAAAGACCAGGTGAGGGGCTGCACAACCCTGCAGGCCCCTGACACAATAAACCTGGGCTCAGACACTTCTGCCTGCACCCCATCTCTTCCAGGGTCACTGTACTGACAGCGGTCACTGGGAACACTGATCCAGGATAGGAAAGAGTCAATGGTGCTTGGTATGGCTGGGTGGGATGCACGGAGGTAACAGAGAAGTCTCACCTCTGCTCTACCACAGAGCCTGCGAACTTGGCACCTTTAATTTGCAAAAGCATTGCCCTTGCTGCCTGGCACTTGCAGTGACAGGGCAAGGCAGAGACCTGTTGAGCAAGGTGAAACTCTGAACAAGACTCCTGCACAGCACCGAAGCACAGACAATATACACCCACCCTCTGTGCAGACACCTGCCTATAAACTGTGTCCTGAAGAAAGCTACAGGGAAGGATGAGGGTGAGGGAAAGCTGCAGGAAAGGGAAAAGGGCAGGGGAGAGGGAAAGGGAAAGCTGCAGGGAAAGGGGAATGCAGAGTGAAAGGGACAGGAAAAGCTGTAGAGAAAATGAAAGCTGCAGGGAAAGGGAAAGGAAGTTTGATAGTATTAAGGGAGAGAGAGATTATTACATCTGCCCTTGCATAGACATACGGTGACTGTCACACCAGCACAGCAGCCATATCCTCTTCTGCATCACTTCTGCATCCCTGTAGCCCCAGTGGCAAAGGCTGGTACATCCCCAGGGTCCCTGAAAACCAGGGCTGTATAAACCACTGTGACGCAGTGCCCAGGAGCTGGGAAGAGGCCTGGAACACGTATCATGACTCTGGACCCTGAGATGGGCTGGAAGGGCCGCAGCTGCTCTGGCAGCGAGGGCAGCAAGATCCCAAAGCAGTCCTGGCAAGGTATGGAGCCTGTCTCTGGCACAGCGCTCTGCCTACCCAGGGGTTTTGGCAACACCAACAAACAGTGCCAACTCAGCCCAAAACAAATAAATTAAAACTAGCATTCCTCTGGGGCTGACTCAAAGCAGAAGTATACAGTCTTCCTACTGGTCTGTGCTTCCCTTCCCCCGTGTGCTCATCTCCCTCGAAGGCAGGAGGATGAAGCACAGGCCAGCTTACCCAAGCCCAGGCTCCTGCACTGCCCCAAGCCAAGCCTGGCTTTGTTCAAACGCATCTCTGTAACTCCACAAATGGTTTAAAGGGCTCCCTTTTGGAAGGCAACTCAGAGCGAAATGTTGAAAAACCTCACTTGGAAAATCTCACCGAGCTGTGCCCATGCAGAGATTCCTCTTCCTTCTTTACACAGATTTCACTGAAATGCTTTGCTGCATCAGTGCACTGATTTGGCCAACAACAGTGTATTTCTGGGAATTAAACAATAATCTATTTGCTAGCCCATTTCTAGTAGACATGTCACCTATAAGAAGAGCACATTTTTGTTTGGCTTCATTTGGATCAGTGGCATTTGTTATGCATCACCACAGAAGGTAGTAGAGATTTTAGGGTTTGCTCTTACACTGTGCGTGCAAAAGGTGAGAGGAAGGGAGCCTGGCTCCTAAAGATAATAGTATTTGTCTGAGCTGGAAGTCTTGGTAACTGGAAGGTTTTACGTGCTGACAGGTCTTTGGTAGTCTCAAACCCCCTTCCCAAGGTACCACACTGATGGCACTTGGCAGCCTCAGCCATTGCTACAGTGGCCATCAAAAGGGCTGAAGGGGAATTAACTGAGTCACTCTCTCACTCCAGGTCAGGTCAGCCCAGGACATGGCTGAGGTGGTGCACAGAGACCTGCAGTGATCAACCCAGGCAGACAAGGGAAGTCAACAGGGCCACCGAGTTGGTGTTTGCTCCCAGCTGTAAATTCACAAACAGAACTATGCTCTGTGCTTTTCCACATAATTGTCTATCTCTGCCCATACATGTATCAATTAAAAATAGCTATATCAATTAAAAATAGCGATACCATAGATTACTGCCACTGATTGGGTGGGGAGTGGAGGGAACAAGCTTTGCTTAGGGCATAAGCTGGGCAGAAAGCATGTATTTCTACAGCTGGGAAATACAGCTCAGCAACTCCAAGCCAAACATAAATGCTGCAGGCAAAGCTGCTCTACTGCCTGTCAAATAACAGACTTGTATCCTGTCCTCTTTATCTGCACAGGCCCAATGGGAAATAACAGTCAGTCGGCCAAATGCTGCCAAAATATGTGGTGAAACTGCAAAGAATCTAGGGGAGATGGCAACTCTCTCTTACTGCCAGAGAAGTGCTTAGGTCTGGCTCAGAGCTCTGGGGAATTAACAGAAAATCACCTGCCCTTTCAGAGCACTTTGCAAAAGCTGCACATTAGTTGATGGATGTCAGGTTTTTGTCATTTGCCTTCTGTAACTCAGCAGAACTTGACAGCTTTAACAATCCTATTTTATTTTCTTACTCTTCCAAGTCCCCCTCTCAATATTTTTTTCTTGATTAAGCATCCTTTCTTATGGGACATATCTGCTTCCAGTGATCTATTCTGTGTGATCTCTTCATGGGCAGAGGTGGGTTTAACAAGTGTTGCGCTCCCCTGGGGCTGCCACTCCCTAAGCAGGTGTGCTGACTATATCTAAGTGAAAAAGAAACATTTGGAAAAGTCATATAAAAAAAAAAAATCACATGGCACTGCATCCAAGAGTGAGTCTTGGAGTGAGTCTTTTTCATATCTGAAAAGGGGAACTACACATCTGACCACGTTCCTGCTTTGGTCAACCACAGAAGTCAATTCAAGCCATTTACAACCCTTGTGTTCTCAGGAGAGCAGACACAAGCCATGAGTGAGAAGGGGACAGATAGCACTGCCGGCTTGCCTTCCTGCTGCCTGGAGATCATGCTTGCATGACTCCTGTTGCTGCAAGTGGATGGTGTCACCCCCTGGTCCTGCTACATCTATGCTTTCTCTCCAAGCAAGCCAAGAAGACCCTAGACTGCTGAGGGATGTTCCACACAAAACCAAGGCACTCTCTACTAAAGTTAAAAAACATGTCCAACATGTTGGACAGGCCAAAAGTTAATAGAAAGAGACAAATTGGAGTTTTTTTAACTTTAGTTAAATGAACATTACAGTTCATTTCATTGGCATTCGTCGCAGTACTACAAGGCTGTATTTACACTGGTGCCAGGTTGCCTGCACTGTGAATACGTACCGAGTAACTCCTTCATTATAGTTACTCTAGTGCAGGTTTTCCTTGCAACAAGACTCTAGAGTATGTCTGAAGAACAGAAATAAACCCAGAACTAACTAGGAGCAAAAATACCTAACTTAAATCCAGCCAACTCTCAGCCTGTGACTGTAGGGAAACAGCTTAATGGTTTGGACATCTTTAAGGCTTGCCCGCAAACCACTTGCAGCCTATCCCTATCCCTGAGTCTCACATGGGGCTGCTCCTCCATCTACCTGCACACACACAAGAGAACAGACTGTTTCACTGGCCCTACTAAAGGCCTCTTGGACCATAAATGACCTCATGATGAGAATGACTTTGTTTTTCATTCTTAAATGTAACAGGTACCTCCAAGAGTGTGCCTCCATGGTGTTCTGTGGCACACATGCACGTTCCAGAAGACATGGGAAAGGAAGGATGACTGCAACAGCAAATAACAGTCCTTGCCGCAGCTGTGGGACCAGACCTGACCTGACATGCTTATAATGGGAATGGGAATGATGTGGTGAACAAATTCACACACTCTCAGCAAGCTGGAATCATTGCACTGCTGGGATGACAGATTAGTGCTCAGGAAACTAGAGCTGCTCCATTACAATTTTCACTGTGATCTCAAGCAAAGAAAACTTGACCATGTTCTTAGTCATAATCAGGTGCCATATTCTCATGGAAATCACAGAACGTTAGAAGTTGGAAGGGACCTCAAAAGATCATCCAGTCCAACCCCCTGTCACAAGCACGATCACCTAGATTAGATCACACAGGAACACATCCAGATTGGTTTTGAATGTCTCCAGAGAAGGAGACTCCACAACCTCTCTGGGCAGTCTGTTCCAGTGCTCTGTCACTCTCACAGTGAAAAGGTTTTTCCTTACATTCACATGAAACTTCCTATGTTCCAGCTTGGACCCACTTCCCCTTGTCCTATAACTGGCCATCACTGAGAAGAGCGTGGCTCCATCCTCCTGACACTCACCCTTAACATATTTTATAAACTTTAATTAGATCACCCCTCAGTTTCCTCCAAGCCAAAGAGGCCCAGCCTCGTCAGCTTGTCCTCATAAGGAAGGTGCTCTGCTCCCTTAATCATCTTGGTGACCCTCCGCTGGACTCTTTCAAGGAGTTGAATGTCCTTCTGGAACTGAGGGGACCAGAGTGGACACAGTACTCCAGATGTGATCTCAGGGCAGAGTAGAGGGGGAGAAGGACCTCTCTTAACCTACTGGCCAACCCCCTTCTAATACACCCCAGGAAGCCTTCCTGGCCATGAGGGCATATTGCTGGCTCATGGTCATCCTGCTGTCCACCAGGACCCCCAGGTCCCTCTCACCTGCACTGCTCTCCAACAGGCCAGTCCCCAACCTATACTGGTACCTGGGGTTGTTCCTCCCCAGATGCAATATCCTACGCTTGTCCTTGTTAAATCTCAAATCACTTGTTAGTTCAAGTCAGTTGTCCTCAGTATGTGTCTCATTTCTACATATCTAAACTACTCTTGATTCTCAGCTGAGTTTGACTTTATCCAAGTCAAAGACAACCCTCCTTCACCCCAACCTTTCTTATCTTTCTTGCAGACTTTTCAGTGTCTGAGGGAGGAAATAAGGCACAACAAAGGTACTGCTCAAGACCCTTCCTCTACTCAAATGCATTATTCATTTCATTAATTCATTGCATTAGGGAACTGCAACATCAAGCACATCACATCTAGGACACATCTGCATTCTCCTTTTTAATACCTCTTCATGATTTGCCATGTCTTTCTCTCATTTAGAGACAGAATAACATTTCCTAACACAGAATGAATTTATTCAGCAGCACAGAAATCAGTTGTCTTTTCTACTGACAGACGCACTTCAATGTAATTAGTTTCATGACTATTAATGAAATAACTCATTTGAACTTTTGCCACTAAAATGTTAATGAGTAAGACCAGATAGTGGTTTGGTAATGGGATATAGATCCTTTTACAGTTTGTTAGTTCGGATCTGGCCCACGTCCACCACGGCCAAAGGTCATTACATCCTGAGGACTATTTAATAATCGGTGTGAGACGAGCTGGTAGTGTTAAGGCCACACTTAGCAAGAAACAGACTTACAATATCCTCTCATCAGAGAAGCAATGCAGAGAAAGGTCACTGTGGTGTGCTACTTTTACATGGTTGCAGACAGAAAAGTTCAGTCGTTAGGACTGTTCACGCAGTACCTTTCACCAATAATGAATTCAACAAAGGTAGAAGAGAAATAATTTGAGTTGAAAAAGCTTCTGATTTTTTTTTTTTTGTGCATGATACAATTAGCTTTTCTGACTCACTGTCGGCCATTGTTTGCTTTTAGCACACTTCCAAAGAGAGGTGGAAAAATAAATAAATACTAAACTCCATAAAAGATCATACCTACTGTTTCTACGTTTTAGCCAGTCACTCATAAAGTTCAGAAAAGCATTTCAGAGGTGAACTATGTCATTCATGGTATATTCTTCATCACCACTCCAGCAAACCAACAGGTTACACATGACCTTTGATAGCGGCCAACACATACTACATCCATTCTTTTAAAAATTATGCTCTTCCTTTTGGGCAGTGATATAATTCAGCCCATACATAAGTAAGTCACAAAACGAATAAATTCACCCTGACAACACACCAGTGCAAGCCTTAAAAATTACTGCTACCTCTTCCCAGACAGTAAAATGAGACACGCAACAAAATTATTTGCTCAAGGACTCAGAGGAACTGGGACTGATTAAGTTTTCATGGGGAACTTTAGGAAGCAGAGGCACAACATAATTACTCAAACAGAAATTCAAACACTGCACTCAAGCTGGCAGCCCTTCTCTTATGACTGCATTCTGTCTCGACCGAGGTTACAGGTCTCTCTAACAGCTGACACTTCTTTTGCACTGCCACCTAACTCCTGCCTTTACACAGAGTCTCAATGCAGCCATGTAACCTATCCTGAACAAGCCCCTTCCTGAAGCACTGATTTTGAAACAAGTAAGCAATATATGCAATAAATGCAATACATACAGGCAAGGAGTGGAATAAATGCAAATCCCCAGCTTAACTTAGCTTTCACCTTCCTTAGTCTCCTAATAATGCGGTTTTCTTTGGGCTAGGTTATCTTCTGCAAGAGACCATTGGTGAGAGATCTCAAACATTCACTGTTCTTGACCATGGAAAATTAAAACTTCTGAGTGGTACCCAGGGCTGTGGGGATTTGACACTCTGATAGCAGCACTCTTTAAAATACGGGATATGGTCTTCAAATGTCCATGTGTGCAGATGCAGGATAAATTAAGCGCTTGTAGGGAGCTGACATTCCTTGATTTTTTTTTTAAATCAGCATTGAGACACAGGTTTCAGTTTTGTGTTCAAATTTTTGAAAGTCACATCATATAAGATAGCAATTTCAGATTAATTTATTTTTTTTTAAGCGGGACACAGCTTGTATAAAAATCAGTCACTCATCTAACTGGGCAGCTGTCACATACATATAGATACGTATTAAGATACGTATACATGACTGGGCTTGCATCGGCAATTGACAATACATGAAACCTCTGAGAAGAACTTACTGAGCAGCATTGTCTTAGATTTCTCATGGGACAGTGACTGGACATACCAGCATTTTTCAGACTCCTAGATCTTTGCAGTCAGTCTGGTTTTACTAGAGGGGCTGCTCAGTACCTTTTGCAAACCAGACTCTCATAATGTGTTTCTGACTAGTAGTCTACTGAGAGTGTAACTATAACCATCAGTCATTTTGGAAACCTTGAGACAGCACGGTTAAACATCTCACCTCATGCACATTTCAAAGAGAAACTTTCCCATTACATCCTGTAGCCTTAACTGCACAGTTACGTGCCCACTCTGAAGCAGTCTTCTTCCTCCATTTCCAGCTTTCACACAAACTCACACAGCAATGAGTGTGTGAACATCCACAGAAACAATTCATTAATTAGTAAAGAACACTCCAGACCCCACATCAACATAAACAAATGTGTTTTCTCCATGCTATGCATGCACGCTCTAGGAACAACTCAGCTGCTCCATGCTTTCACTCAACCATCTCGAGTTGGGATATGGAGTCACCCCTGTGGTCCTTGAGTGGTCCTCACCTGCACCCAGTCCGGGACAGCCTGTCCCAGTAAAGCTATTGATGCTAAAACGGGCTCAAGCCAAAAAAACCTTTGACCAACTACCTCACCTTGATGAGTTTGATGAGTGGCTAGTACTTCTACCTAGAAAGCCACACTGCCAGTCACTGTTGTCATCTGAAGTACAGCCATATTCAAGTTATTTACCAACTTTAATACTTAATCCAAACAGGCTGGATGGCAGCTTCCGAAACACATTGATATTACAAGGCAAAGGTGACAGAAGGATTACTTTGATGTAGCAAAACCAAAGCTGTCCTCATTCAGAGACTCAAGGCAAAAAAGTGCACCTTTAATAACACTGCCTGAATACTACGCTTTGATCCTCCAGAAACGGGGCACTTTACTCTTTATTTATGTTTTTCCACAAACAACAAGCTATGGCACTGCTTTCCTACTGACATACCTTTTTACTGTTTGCAGTGATAATTTCTTTTTATTTTCCTTTTTTTTTTTAATTATTTTAGTATTTGGGATTCTTCTAAAATTGGATCTTCTATGTTTCACAGCGATGTTCCTGAAATAACTTTGAAGAAGAAATAATGAGCCTCCCCTTACTTTACAGGTTCTCTAATACAAAGTAAGCAGCTTTACAAGGCTTAACTAGTCTCTGCTGACCTAACTGCATATTTTACTCCTACAATAAACCAAAATAAGCAGCCTGCTTCCACAACAACTGACTAATTAACATAGTGATTTTGTTAGTTTCTTATTAAACAAAACCCCTTATCTTTCAAAAATCAGATTTATCAAATGACGGTGGATGTGATTACTGAAAAGACAGACACAGACATTATCTCAATAGGCAAATCAATGCTGTGCATCAATGTTGCTGTGTGGTGTGGTTGGGGGAGGGGTGTTTGCTTTTTTTTTTTAACTTCCAGCAATTTAGTGGTGGTTTTTTCCTTGCCTCTGATTCATTTTCTCAAGAGCAGACACTGTGTTCAAATCCCTGCTGGCTGCTGCGTTTGACCACTCGCCAATCAGCACTATGGTGTTTATATGGGATCTGTCTGCTACTGAGTCACTGCGTCCCTGCAGAGAGCATGAGGTCACTTGCTGCTAGATCAGAGCACCAGCGGGGACGGCCCGGAGCTGAACCAGACCTTGGCAACATCTTTTACATAAGAGGCAAGGCTCCTCTCCTCTGCCCGCCATAAACTTTCGTGTCATTGCTCCAGAAGAAGCGAAGAAGGTTTGTTTTTTTTTTATTAACAGAGATATTTAGGAAAGACAAGCTTGCAGAATTTACTACCTGCATCATCTATGTTTCTTGTACTGTATGAAAGGAATACACACATGGCATATACATACTGTCTATACCAGTATTGGGAAATACTTGGAGGAGAAGGCATTTAATTTGAAAAAACAACAAAACCATTTTCTTAAACTCAGTGCATCACTCCTGTGATGGCAGACAGTATTCAGACATGATGCCCTTAGCCTACTTCTTTTGTGTTTGCCCACAAAGAATTCAGCAAGATGTCTTTAAATTGTTATCATTAAACTTCAGAACTCATGCCTTACGAAAAAGAAAATAGGCAGCACTCAATTCAGGTCAAGCTATCAGGCAGAAAACTGTATGCTGATGCAAACTTATTTCATAAGGGTTTAATAATTTTCTTTTCAAGGATTTGGTTCTATCATATCTGAAAATTTGCTTTCTGAAGCCCCAAGAGCAGCTCTGAGGGATCAAAAACACATCATCCTTTGGCTTTATCCACTACCAACACTTCATGTTTTCCAAAAAGAAAAAAGGTTTGCTATTCATAACCAAAGCTCAATGGCCACAGTAATTTTTAATTCCTCCTTTTCAGACCTTCACCTTCTGGCTGATTAATCTGGGCAAAGTTATTGAGTAAATGAATATGACAATCCAGTGGGAAATACAAGGCAATGGTATCTGTAAGTATTGCTACATCCACAGCATGTAATAAAACAGTGTAGGTAACAGATTAAACATACACTTGAACTGATCCTGGAGAACGACAGTAAGCAAGAGCAAAGAGAGAGCTTGTCTCCAGCAGCTGTTTATATGTCAATAAGCCTTATCTCCCAGAGATGCCACCATCAACACCGATATTGCATGGAATGCTATGAATGAAAAACTGCACATGGCAGTTAGGTTGATAGAATTATTTTTTCTTACCTTGTTTCACTCAAGAAATACTACAAATTCAATATTGAAAGCTTCTAGGTAGTGACTCAAAACAATACATACTTTTTCTAAAGATCTGGCCACTTCAGGAAGAACTGACAGAGAGCACTTCCAAAAAGGGCAAAATCTTCCAAGGTGCCAAAACATTTTACAGTGTCCTCATTATGTGGCTTTCCACGTGTTTACTACACTGATTGGTGTGTGTTTATTTTACAGCAATTGAGAAAACACTTCAGGTTTAAAATTAGTCATTTGTTTGCTGCCTAAACACCAGAAAGGACTGTCTTCTAATCTGACCTTCTGAGTATCTCAAGTCCTCACATTTGATCTAGGAACTCCCACACTGAGGTCCAAAAGCTGTGTTTGGCTAAGGCCTGTCTTCTAGAGAGACATCTGCCCTCGAAAGGAAGGAATCCAGTGACAGGAATGCACCAATCCCCTTGCTAATTTGCTTCAGTGCATCATCAGACTTACTGCTATTCACAATTGCTGTTCAGACAGCTTCACTTCTCAGACACTCACATTCAGCATCCCTTTTCAAGACAGAATAGCTCTTTTTGAGCTGTATTTCCTTTTGGGTGCTAACATGCTGACTTTGGATTGAATCACCAGGTAAGACTTCATTTTTTCCTCAGAGACCATCTTCAGTGGTGCCTTTAATCATCTGCAAACCTTTTTTTCCAATCTTCCCAATAGCATTGTAAATTCTGGAAAAATACATAATAATTTTTTCAATATCCAAAACAATCTTTCTCCTTTCTTCGTCTGCCCCTTTGGACATTGAATCGAGCGTGTTCTGTGGAAGGAAAAACCTGACCTCCCTAAAATAGTAACAGCTGATGCATAGGCAGGGCCTCCCAAAAGGCTGCTTGAAATCATATAACCTCTAAGTACACCCGTACATACCATTAAAGCCCAGAAACACTGGCTGTGTGTGCTATGTTTTCTCTACAAGGCTCTTCACTGAACTCTGAAAACATCAAGAAAAGCTGAGATGTCTTCCTTCTTGGCTATAAAAAGTAAGTATCAAAGCACTCGCTGGCTGCACAGTGCAAAACAAACTGAAAAATGGGGTTAAGCCCCCCATGAACATTTGACTGGAGGTCATTCTCACTCCTTGGGAAGAAATATCAAGGAAGAAAAAAACTTAGAATGGCTACAACTAAAAGCACAGCCTAAGACCTTAACCATGGCCTCACCAGAACTAAGCAGCAAGGCCCAGTGGGGCTCCAAACTCCAGCTCAGCACCTGCTTAACTCTGAGGTATCCTTCTCTAAGCAAGATGGCTGAACAATCAAAGGAAACGCTGCACAAACAACTCACTACGCAACTTTGAGGTGAAATTTTAATTGCACAAAAAAAAGGCCTTTGGCTTTATCATTACAAAACCAATTTTATCTTTGTCCTCTTGCATGTTTGAATTGCTCTTGATTGTGCAAGTGAACACATCACCTGGTTGCGCAAGTTCCAGCACGGCGACATTTATTCAGCAAATACATGTAAGAAACTGAACTTGTAAAATGTTAGATGCATAAATGCAATTACTTGTTGTCCTGTAATTATTCTAGGTTGTAATTTAAATACTATCCCTCCAATACAACTATATAAAAAGATGAATTATGCGCCCCACACACTGATTCGAAAGGCATATTTTCCTGTGGCTCTGGATTCATTATTGATCCAATCTCATACTGGATTATCATAAAATGCTTTCTAACGAAAATTTATGGAGCAATAGTAAAGTGGCATGTCACACACAGATTTCTAAGCCCAAACCACGGTATCTTCACATACTTATCTCAGGAGCGCTGAGAAGAATCACCTGCCCAAAGAGTGTGTGTATCACCAGCCAAAGAAAGAAAAAAAAGTAGTATGAGTTAGAACATGGTGCGTTTTATTCCTTTTTTGTGGTTTACAAAGCATTTTTGGCAGTAGTCTCCCTACTGTGTTATTTCATTGTTTCACCGTAAAAATTTCCTTTCAGACATTTACATGTATATGCATCCATCCATCCATATGTCACAGCTACATATGCTGAATAAGCCAGATGAATAATTCAGTATTACAAATACCTAGGTTTTAAATTGCAGGTTTACTGGGGACTTAAGAAAACACATGCCTGTGTCATGCTCTGAATTAGCACTACACAGTTCTGGAAAGTTCTCAGTCCTCTTGAGCAACTCCAGAAGCTTTCTGGCTCATGTATATGCAGTCCAGATTCCCTCTCCGATACCTCAGAACTAATGCATCTCTCAGGCCAAATGAAAGTATGACACAATTCTAGATCTTTGCCAGTGACAAAACTTAGCACTGGCATCCTGAGGAGAGTTTGACAGCATTTAAACCTGCCTCTGGTCTCTCTCCTTCTCAGCCAAGAAAATGGACCAAGCAGTTGCCAAAAGAAAGCTGAGACCAATGTTTACCTGCTGCTCTGCTCTGGTTATTGCTATTTATTATATACAAATTCCTTGAACTTTCAAGGGTTTATGGCTATCTTGATGGCCTAGTTTCACTCTGCTGGCACTTACCCATCTTTCTAAGGACATGCCTGCCTCAGGTGGTCTTTTCTGATTTGGAGCTACATCACCACCACTAAGACACGAACAAACAGAGAGCCCCAAGGCAAGCAGAGCAGCTCATCTCACCGAGCTCAGAGGATTACACATGATAATGTTTATTTGTGCAACGCACGCAACATCCTGTGTGACCAAAGGGTTGGGGTGGGCAGCTCTGGCTCCTCAACCATGCAGTGTGACTACCTGAAGCCAGCACAGGCTGTAATCACACCAATCTTTCTCTGGGAATGCCTGCAAGGAAGATGGTGCCAGGCCCGTACCATCCTGCCTCCCTCCCGTTTCTAGCAAGACGGGCACAATCCCTTTGCAACTCCTCTTGCCTAACCACGCACTGAATCCAGCCCTCAGCATTTTTAGATAGCAAACTGAGCTGAAATACACTTCATTACAAGAGGCAGGGTGCCTGAATCAGTTCCAAGCTGGGGGGGGCGGAAGGGGTTAAAGGGCATTACATAAAGGCCATCAACTTACCACACACAACCAAGGGTACAATTAGGGGGAAAATTCCCAAATGGGTTAGCTCACAGTTTTGCACAGGAAATGGAACAGAAATAGAGCACCACATTTCTACTCTAATTATTTCCTGTTTACGTGAAACCCAGCACTGAAGGGACCCTATAAAGGTAAACACTGTAATTGCAAAGTGTTGCCCTGGTTAATCAGGTCTGCAAAAAGTGGCCCACACTATGCCTGCAAGACTGTCTTCACATTGAAATTCTCTCTTTTCTGGACTCAGAGGCAGGGGTTTCAATACACAAGGCCCTTTTCTATCTAAGCACATTTAAGTTTGGCAATCTTTACACCTGGGAGCCATAAAGAGACCCAAAAAGATTAGACCAAGTACAGCAAATTCCTCCTGTCCTTACAGGAAACGGCAGCTTGAAGTCCCTTGCAAAGAAGTTAATTTCCTAAGCCTTTGAGATGTTTACCAGGAAATTTTGGTGATATCTTTTTTTCCTGGCCTCATTCTCCCATCTTCCTGCTTGCTACCCATCTATCATAACTGCTTAAACTATAGTGAACTGAACTAAATCCAAATGTAGAAATATGTACTCCTCTGAAGAATTAAAAAGAGCCAACCAATACATTCGTTATAATCTAAAATTACTTCAAAATTTGCCTTTTATGAAAACTGTGACTGACCCTAAAAGCATGTCAAACTTGTGATTTTTCTCTCCCCACACAGACAGTGAAGTGCAGAGCAGAACAGATGGATCTCTGAACAGTTCTGCAGGCACGGGACTGGGGATAGACCACCCAGTGCCCACATCAATTCACTGTTGGGGTTTCCCATCACTCTCCTACTGATAGGTAGTGAAGTATGATCATAATTCTGTATTGGGTATTCCAACTGGTCAGACCAACCTGTGCAGGATACTACATCACCTGTTGTTGCTGAGGACTAGCTTATGTAAAAGCTAAGATACGCTTTTATCACCTTCTAAAAGGTTACTGTTTAAATACAGGCTTAAGCCTGTCTTTATGCTTAACTCTCCTGCAAAGTCACATGCAGTGCATCCAGATTCTCACATGTCATGCGCTGAAGTTTCAATGCTCTCAGGGACTTGGCTATCTCATTTTACCTTATTCAGACTGTAGGAAAATCTTTGCTTTGAGAGAAGACAACTGCACCTATATTTGATCTGCTATGTGTACTGTATGGTTAGGACAGCTGGTTAGGACACGGAGAGCAAAAAGAAGTACTGAACAAGAGAAGAAAGCCTTAAGGTGTCTCAAGTAAAGTGATTATTTTATAACTGAACAATAGTTATATTAGAGATTAACTGTTAGTAGAGATTAACTGTTAGAGAAAGTACAACTCTAGCCACAGAATAACCTAAAGCCAATGATGATCTTTCTTGGGACAGCTTTTTCTGCAAGGTGAGAACAATTTCACATCTCATTAAAACCTGTAATGCTCTTGTGTTTGGTTTTTTTTTTTTTTCCTTCTGGAAGTCTGTACTTTATGCTTCACTTCCTACTAACATGACTTAAAACTTGGTCCTGACTTTTTAATGTATCGGTGGAAAAGCACCAAAGTGCAATGCTGAAAACTTTGTTACTATATTCCAGCCCACACTGCTACACTGGCACAGGTTTAATAATTGTCTGAATTAACCTCTGATCCCAAGTGAGACCAAAAATGTACCTATTGCTGAAGAAGTTACATAATATACAATTATATAGAAAATAATGGTAACAGTGGTTGTCCTACATATCACTTGGAAAAAGTATCCCTGAAAGGTCTGAAACCTCTGAATACAGTGAAATTAACTTACCTGAACTTAAAAATATACAGCATGTTGAGTTTTCGATCTAGTTCACACCCACTCTAAGAGATGAGTAAGAATCAAAGATTTTCAATATTCAACGACTCAAAACTTGCCCCTGAACCTTTCACTATGTGGATGCAGATCTGGCTGGATCTTCATCCTGGGGTGAACTGGCAGCAGGTCCCAGGAGTCAGCAAAAGGGTCCCACCTCACACAGGACCAGGCTGGTACCAAACAAAACGCACCATGGTATAACAACACAGAATACACACAATGCACTGCGCAGTGGAAAGGGTGGGGTGTGTGTGTGTGTGGGGGGGNATGCTATTTCCCAAAACAGTTACCTAATGGTGCAACTGGACACCTCTCTCCACAAAGCCCCAGACACTTACAGAAGGGTTTATTACTTTTGTTGACAAGCCAAAAATCAAAAGATTTGATTTAAACAGACCATAAGGTGTGAGGCAAGCCAAGAAATTCTTACAGACTGAGCACCAGCACCAGGAACCAAAGACTCCAGCTTTGATTAGATGGGTTTCATAATACACACCTTAACAACTGAATTCAGACAGTGAAAATGCTGTAGCCCTTCATGAACTAATAAACTGCCAGGAAGAATTGAGAGGCATGATAACTCTGGTATACTTGTAAAAACCCAATACTGTGTTAATATTTGCAGAAGAACAGGTTTCATACAACTTTTGCAAAAACTGCCCAGATCTGATGGAAAATACCTGAACTGGTGCTTCCACTTGGTGCACAAGTATTTTGTCACAGTTGGAGAAGAGCTAACCAACAACATCTGTCATGCGCAAGTACCTGCAATAAGACTGCACTACATCAGTGGGGTATCCACACCAGCAACTCTTTAGACTCAAGCAGATTTAAACAGCGGTTGAGTGGTATTTACCCATAAATCTGTCAAATATGTAAATCCCAGGCTTTGCACACATTACCACAAGTTATTAAGACGATGAAAGCTGATCCAAGGAAGGTCAGCAGGCATTTGATGCCAGTGTACATTTAAGAAAATAAGAGACAGAAAAAAATGACAAAATATTTAGGAAAATCACATAAGGATTATCTCTGTAAGAGAATCAAGTCTTTATATGGCTTTGAACCTCTTCCCCTTTTCAGTTAGGATTCTTTTACAGCTGCTCATGGTAAAGAAGGAAACTTGTCCTGTGGCATTAGTGGAAGCCTTGTCTCAGCAAAGCATGTCAAGGCTGGGTGTGCTTCCTGAAACACAATAGCAAAAATATAGCTGCCACAGGTATGACTACAGGGACTTCAAAGCTCCTTTTGTATGTCTTTCTGACATCAACCACAAAAGGTATCCCTCCAGAAAGATGAAGAGCCAATCCGAAGATGCTCTCGATTGTTTAGCTGCAGTGATACACCTGCAATTCAGAATAAACCAGGAAACAGTGAATAATCTTTAAAGATGAAACACTGATTCTGTATTTATATAAAGCAGATGTACTTATAAGGTGCACTTAGTTTAAAACCTGACTTAGAAGATCAAAATGCCCGAATCCTGGAGCACCACCAAATCCTAGCAAGATTGTGCTGCAACCCACAGTGTTTCTCCCCAGGGACCTGAAGAAGGCAGGAAGCATCCTGAGCTAGACTCCATTTCAGTGAACAAAATCTTGCAGTCTGTTGGGCACTCTCTCTTTGGCTGGTACAATGTTTTATGGCTTATTTGAACCAAACCAGATCTGTTTCTCCCTCTCCATTGGCTTTCCACCTAATGCCTCCTCACTGCAGATGCACAGAGGCACCTTTTTCACAGTGAGACAGCGATGCTGCTACAACTGCCACATCAGGCTCACAGATGGTGTAAAATTTTAGGACAAATGCAGAGCTGAAGTCTACATCGGTTAACAACAGCAGAAAGAAATTCACCTATGTATCTGGGAAATACAAGTGCTCCTTCAGAGAGCTGCCAAGTCTGAAGCTTTAAAAAGTATCACCATACCATGTAGGCCAATAAGTACTACTGGATTAAACATAAATGCTAAAGGTCTATTAAAGCCATTAAAATTAACTTAGCTACTTACACTTAATAACCTCTAACCGCATTAAGATGTCTCAACATGCTTGTAAAATAAACAGCTGGAAAATCTGGCTTAACTATCCATATAACTAATATATAGATATTTCCTTGACTCTGCCCACAGCCCAAAGCATCTTTCACAGCTACAAATCTCTTATCTTGAACAAAAAGCTAAGAGGACAGCTTTGGGCCAGGGAGGGGATATGGCATGACGCTGTGGGACCAGAAGTTTGGGGACCAAGCAGGGTGGGAGCTGGCCCGGGGTTTCCAGACTGCAAAGGTGCTCTGGTAAGGCAATGAAGCCTCCTCCTCAACCCTCTAAAAGTGGGGATTTGAAAGTTGGGAGGAAAAATCCTGGTTTCCATTTTAAACTCTGCATTGAAGTTGCTATTCATACCAGAAAATCATAATGCAGCTGTACAAGGGGACACAGAAGTGATACTGGGAGCAGGTGCTGCAGTCTGGAGGTGGAGGAGAGTTCATCTGCTCCTGTACCACGGCTCAACCTGTCTTGTGACAGAATGCCATGCTGAAGAGAAAGCTTATTGCTCACCTTAGATGACAAAAATGAAGAAATATTTTAGCAGAGCAGATCTCAACAGAATATGCACTACCGTGTACTGATAAAGATAATGCATCTTTTTTAAAGCTCTCATATCACTGTCTGTTCTGGGACTGGTTTCTGTTAACTTGGCTAAAATAAATCTAAATTTACAATATACAAATAGGTGATGCCAGATGCTCTTTGCAAGTAAATATAACACAAATTCAGAGGAAGCTGGGGGGAGAAGATGAACTAATTTAACATAAGCCAACAACTCTGCTCATCATTTAGTCCTCACTGCATGGGTCCAAGGTGCGAAGCACTGCTCTGAGAATCAATAAAAATAAGTGGGAAGAATACAAGCACACACCCTCCTGATACTGCTAGCATACATATTTCATCCAATACACATTCAGAACAAAGGACAAAAATGTAAATCCAACAGTGAGTAAAGCTGGTCGCAAGTCATTAGCAATGCCACTGAAATGCCTGGAGAGCTTTCAAAGCTTGCTTCAAGAAGCTGACAGTCATTTCTGCTACAAAGAAACAGCTAACAGGAGAAGACACAAGAGAAGCTGCACATTTAATGCCCTCCAGTACTTACAAAAGTCACAATCAAAAATGCAATATTTTTAAACCTAGAATTTCTGTTTACAACTGCTAAATACTGCTGATCTCACTGCACCTGGAATACTGAAACCTGCAATAATAAACGTCATAAACACTGGTTAGCTTGAAAAAAAAAGCGATTGTGCCTATGAAGAACCAAAAATGCAGCCCTTTCCAGGTTGAAGTTCCTTAAAGCAAAGCTACCGTGCCCAGGCACTCAGGAGGGTGCCTCTGTTCAGCTGCCACTGTGCACACAGGGGCTGTAGTTTCAACGCAGGGAGGGTTTTGAAGGCACCATCAGTGCTGGATTCTGCTTGGTGACGTTGTGGAGTGCTGCCTGTCTGCTCCCAGTCTGACACAAAATTGATGAGCAGGAAAAGGCATGGAGGGAAAAAGGACGCTAAATTCGCAGCAATGCTGCTGCAGGGCAATACTGTGTGGTACAATCTCCCGGGAATGCGTACGTAACGCTCTCTGAACCATGAGACAAGAAGTTGCCTGCCAAATACTTCCCTGATAATTGGCCATGCAATGTCTTTCCTTGCATTAGGATTGTTGGGAAAACATTGGACATCATCTGATTAAAAAGAGAGAAAAGAGCATTATGTGAAGGCAACTTAATGAGATGGGCTTCAAATTAGCCCTGAGCAAGCTGAGTAAGAAAAATAAATTCAGAAGAGATTGAGAAGACAAGATGGATGCAACCATCTGGGATACCCATAGACAAGATCTGGGAGACTGGGCTGCAAAAGTAAACAACATGAAGATATAGTTGTCCTTACATACTAACCTGGATCCTCAAAGATTTTAGGAGTCACTTAAGACCTGAGTACCACTGGTATTTGGGAAGACATGCAGGAAATGAGCCATACCTCCAGAAGTACAGGAGCATTGCACATCAAGAACAGGCACCCTTTGAAGCGGCAAAAGGCAATGAAACTTAATAGTTCCCTGAGTGAAAGATCAAAGGAAAGCAAGCAGGGCTGCAAGGGCACAGGACTGCTGCAGCACATTCGAAGAGAAGGAGCTGGATGAAGCCCTTCCAGAAGCATCCATGAGCAGGGCGGTGGCAAGCAGTGCCTTGATCACCCACATGCCTGCTGGACAAAAGCAGGGCAGTGGGGAACCAGCAGCTGCACCATGTTTCCCAGCCAGGCCCCTGCATGGCTCCTACTCCCAGAGTGCTTTCTGACACAGGCTGCCTGTGTTGGTGTCTTCTGATGGTGAAAGCACAAGGCTGAATCTGTCAAAACAGCATTGGGGAACAGGACCTGAATGGACAGTAAGATGACAAGTAGCCGCTTTAGCAAACAAAGTCCCAGGCAGCCATGCTCTGCCCACAGAGCAGGGCTTCACAGTCCTCTTTCCCACACTTGGGGGTGGGCTGAGAGGGTGGGGTGTCAGGCTCCTGTCTGTTGTTGCTATTATTCGCTTGGGGGTGAATGATATTAACGTTTGTATCCAAATGTAGATGCCTCCCACCCCCACAGGAGCCAAACACAAATACGCTGATTATACAGTGTCTGGGGCACAGCCCTAGTAACAGAGATAAAAATCAACACATCCAGGGAACAGGAAAGAAAAAGGCAGCACAAGAATGAGTCAGCAGATGTAAGCAATATGTTAGTCAGGCGAGCTTTTCTGAACGCTCGGCGAGGCTGCTCACACTGCAGACCAAGCCACATCCCCAATAACGTGGGCGACACACCACACCAGGGTGAGGGCCCCCTCCCTTTTGCAAGGCGGCCTCTGCAGCTTTACTGCAGATTTCTTCCATCGTCCCCCTGCCTTAAGTCTAGGAAAGGAAAAAAATCCGTGCCATGTTTAGAAAGATAGAGACATGAGCATGGAAATCTGGTAAAGCAGCCGGTGGTACTGCCGTGCCAGGTGTCATGATAAAGGCTGCAGGTTTCCAGGATTAGCTCAGTCACTTTCAGGCCATCAAACGCTCTGCCAAGCCTGTTTACAAATTAGCCTGTGGTCTGGCTCGTCTTCCTGCCAGCCTGCATTTCTCTGCAAAACAAGTGACTCGATGCCTCGGAGTACCACCGCAAGGTTTACCCATCAGTGTCAGCAGGTGGGCCTGTCTCTGCAAACCACCATCGGTCAGCAGCTCTGAACCTCTCCTCTCTCAGGTCACACAAATCACAAATGACTCAAGTCCAATGGACAGGGCTGCAAAAAGCAGTGAGTGGGAAGAACCTGACAGGAAGTTTTACAAAAGTCACCATATTTCAAGTTACCAGCAAACTTATTTGCAGTGTTTCTGATCTGAATCCTGGTTTTCTGCCACTTTGAAAATGCCGACTCTAATTAATTCATATTCTTACACACTGGTACCCTGAAGAGGATACTTGCTTTTGTAAATGATATTTATAAAGCAAGAGCTATTTAATACCTGCTTAGCATATATCCATAACCTTCAAAATGTCTCCTATGAGTCAACACAGACTGACTAGAACTGGTATTTCTTTCCTCTTTCTGCTCTGTAAAGCTTTCTCCAGCATACAGCCACTACTCCAGAGCAGGGCAGAAGGCAGCCTAACCCCAGCCTGCATTAACTGGTTTGGTACTGGAAACAGGCAGCTTTATTCAGGAATGCAGTCCTCCCTCACACAGGGAGGACTGCACAGAAGCCCATCTCTGGGAAATGCCTTCTAGTGATCCCCAAATACTACCATTTACTCGACAGCCACATCTGCATTTACATCCTTTTCATCGGTATTCACGGAGGAAGCCCGTGGGTTGGCAGCTTATTCTGCCTTCAGCAGCACTCATCTTTGTCTGAATCAAAGCTATGGCTAACACCAGAGCCACCTCATGTACTCACGCACTAAAATTTACATTCCCTTCCCATTCAAGTCACAGGCACATCTTCCACTGACTTGGCCAAATCCCAGACACCAATTTTAATAGTGAAGGTCCTTCAAAGTCTGTAGTTCTCCAAAGGGGTTCCTTCCCCACTCTTTGAATGAATCGGGTTGAGTAGGATTACCTATGACCCAGACCGCAGGGCCTTATCACAGCAGACTATGTGAACCAGTTATAGAGGGGTGTTTGTCTAATTCACAATGTAAAGCATTTGTGCCCGCTCACGTGGCTGGGAAGAAACTTCTCAGACTGCATGGGTGCGACATTTTGGGCACGCAGGCCACGAGCACCTCAGCATTCATGCTGTCATCATCTTCCCACCATGCTGTCTCCAGGACTGTTTTCAGGCAGGCCATGCAGGCAGCCTCTGAGCAAGGCAGCTGCAGCAGTCAGACAATTTACTGCCTCCATCTCTATCCGTCCCTTCTGCCACACCAGAGGAGGTCACAGCAGCGGGAGCAGTCATGACAGGCAGCATTGGTACATGCATGCAGCCAGTTCACCTCTCTGTAGCAGCAATTGCATTGGTGTGGCATGGGGCAAAAGTTCAGTCCCAGGGAAGCTACTCTGGCGCCAGCAAACCCAAGGCAACCCACCTTGACAACACCCTGTTGTGCAACCTGGCTGGCAAGGGAGGCTGTCCCTGTTGCCTCACAGGTTGGTTGACATTCAAGGGACAGAATTTCATCCAGCAGCCAGGGAAAACACATGATGGCACCAAGTTTATGTCTTGGTGCTCTAGCTTACTGTACAAGCAATGGGAGGCTCTCAAAAGAGCTGGGAATCAAAGTCTTGCCTTCTTTTAATGTCATCCAGCGCTTGGGAGCTAAGAGAAGAGACCTCAGATGAAAGCCAGTGGAATTGGTCATTCTAATCTGGAAAGACTTCCAGTCACCATGACTTTGGGCAGCTCTCAGAACAGCCCTGGTAGCACTGTAGATCCACTGCTTTCAAGGCGTTCTTCCTGTTGTTAGAAATGTTACAGTTCAGAGCCTTCTGTCACTAAAGCACCAAACTCAATTTGCAAAAGGCAAAAAGATACTAAACTACCACAAATTTCCATGGTAATATAGTAGTGTCCATCCTTCAGGATTACAGCTGTTTTAACAACATGTCAGCTATAAATTTCCAGAGTCAAGACTCATTCTTGAAAATTTAAACAAGGCAAATGGGTTAAAGAGACCTGAAGTCAAACTCATCCTCTGGAAACTGACACAAGACAATCTAGTTTTATGGACAGGGGCCTACTCTCTGCCAGCAATAAATATGGATTGTGACTAAGATCATCAGGGGACAGCCTATGAAGACAAAATGCTGGAACATAATCGTAAAAGGAAAGTGTAGGCATGATACTTGTGGTCTGTCAAGAAACTCCCTCAACTGTACACGCCATTTGAACTGATGCAATTCAAAACTTCTCACAAGTGTTCATCAAGATAAAACAAAGGTCCACTCTCCATATCTTACATATTTTGCATGTCTACCCTGAAGCCACCAGCATTTCATCAGGGAAGATGCTCTATGACACCGCAACAGCTGAAGTCACAGGGACTGCTGAGACAAGAAGAGCATTTGGAAAGCCTGAGGTCAAAATCTGCATTCCCATCTTGAACACCAACACACAATAGATGCTAAGAGATCCTTTTTTGTTATCCTACTCCGTTTTTTCTTCCCAATCAAGGGCATGCTACTACAGAAAGCCCAGGTAGGAGCTCTGCTTGTTCACCACACAGTAAAAAGCTGTGACAGCTCTCATAATTACTATTGGTCCCTAATCTCTGGATTGCCCAAATTATCATCCTGTTTTGGTTTTTTTCCTAAATGTAGACACCATCTCTTTTCTCTTCATGTTCTTCTAGCATCTTTTCCAGTTATTCCATTTACAGTAATGACCATTTCAAAATATGTGAATTGTCACAATCATTTTACATACCAGATGCTACATTACATTTAGCCAACACATTCAAGTTTAGGAATTAAATATTTTACACTGAAACCAACAGAAGCTTTGCTGTAGACTTTATTTAGGATTTTTCCAACTAATGGGTGAAAACTGACATTTTATAGAGAAGCCTCTTATATACCAGCATATGATGGGGATGAGGAAAGGTATAAGCACTCCTCTCCTTTTGTAATTGCCCTGTTCCCAAAATCAAGGACCAAGCACCTCTATCAGAAGGTGGCATCAGGACTACCCCAATTCAGAAATTGTGTTCATCTGGAGATAGCTCAAGGCCAGACCTGTATTGCCCAGCTCCATCAGCCCAGCACCGAAACACACACCAGCTCTTTTCTACTGCGTGGGCTGTATTACACACACATGCAGGGCTTCCCCAGCCACCCATGCTGCCAGCTTGACTGTTCCTAAATGAGGAAAAGATATACAGAAAATGAAAGGGCAGGGCAGGGAAGGTGATAAAAAGGAAAAATCAAATAGATAACCAGAAAAAGAAAATGCATGGTAGAGGCGTGGAAAGGAAGAAGGATGGTTGGAAATAACCACGGTTCAATTGGCTCCCTGGAGTCTCCCTACACTTGGTGCAGAGAAGGGAGTGGTTTAGGATGCAACTTTTCTCTCTCAGCTCCCTATTTCAGGATGAGATGACTCAGACACCTTACGTAGCAGGCATCTCTGTCTGGTCAGACAAACACCATCACCAGTGCCTGCAGGCCACTCAGACTGAATCAGTGAACAGCAATACAAACTGCCTGTAATCATCAAATACCAGGATCCCAGACACGCAAACCTCCCGAGCAGGACTAACAGACATACGCAGAGGAATCTGAGAAAGGCACTCACTGTAACTACCATTATTTCATAGGGGTACCATTACAAGGGGACTGCCTCTCATAAATGTCTGGGAACAGGGTTTCAAAAGGTTTATTTCATTAAAACATTTTCCTTCTTTTCCTAACAAATGTGAGCATCCTGGTTACAACAGCCTTGTGGCAGTCTGGCTCTAAGTGTTGCAATAGGACTGCCTGGTATTGATCCTGTCTTTCAAAATAAATTTGGAAATTTGTCCATGGTGAAAGCACTGATGTAGGAGGAGAGCTCTTGGAAAATGCTAGAAAGCTTATGGGAAGCTGTTAAAAATGAAAACATATTTCACATGTGACACCAGAACTCGCTGAACCAAGGACACACTAACTTTCAGTGCTCCAAGATTATTTCTACCCATGGCTGTTTGGCTGTCTGGTGCTGCTCTCCTTTGGCTGGGACAGACACAAGACTCCGCACTGGATCACAGAGATGGTGGCAACATAGCTGCAGAGATGGGACCTTCATCGTCAACGCAGTCACTTACCTAAACCTTTTCAAAAACAAGAACGAGTGTTGTCCCTCTGGGTTACTGCTGGTCTTGAACTAAACCCACCAGCTGCTGGCAGCAAGACACGTGGTTTCCCTAGCATCCGCTGGCAGCGCCCTGCGCAAGGGAAATCAGACCCCTAAGAAACACTGCAGCATGTAGGACTGCTGGGCATCTTCATCATGAACTGCCAAACCAAGTAAGATCTAAAAAAAATGGATTTAACACCACAGTATTTACAGAGTTCTCAGACAACAAATAATGATTTTACAAAATAAACTGACAGTCTGTGTACACAGAGACACTGCAAGAGGGAATGTCACAGCTCTGGCATGACTGGTACCAAAAATAGTATTTTCTTTATCAGGCATGTGATCAAAAAACAGTATTTAAGCACAGAGGAGCAATCGGGTCAGGTCAAAGATTAAACTAGGCCAGTATCTTGTTTCAGACAGTGGCCAAAAGTAGTATCTTATGAGAAACATGCAACAGGGAAATGCCCCCACAAGATAAAGACAAATCATGCATATAGAAATACTACCTGTCAAGAAACCTGTTTCATCAGGGGTCTGTGATCAATGCTCTGCATTCTCATCAGTGGTTCCACTTAGCACACACTCAAAGCTTCAACTTTTACCTAGAAAACCAGCAGGTTATGCTGGGTTTGGATCCATCACCCATGAAAACAAAGATGCCTGCGCACAATGGCCAGATCCCCATCCTCACAGAGGACATGATGCCCAGCAAGGTTCCCCAGTTGTGAGATCCTGATAAGGCAGGGGCAACTGTCAGCCCCAGATATACTGTGCCAGCAGAGCAAAAGTCTTCAGTAAAGTGAAGGTAGTTAAGGAAAACAAGATAATCTAAACAACATTGTGGCGTACAAAATAGCCTTGGAGTTTTCTGCTTGGCTGTCAATTGAAGTGTAAGGTGTCTATAATGTTTCCTGCTAATAACTCTCTTGGTTGTGGCTTGCACAGACATGGGAAAGGAGCTGGATAACAATCACTACCAGGTGGGGAACAAAAAAGTAAGAATACCCAAGACTTTCAGCTACCTGCATTTTTAGTATGTTGGAAACCACAAGATTCACATTGAAGTTTAAAGAGGAGTGTTGGACTGTGCATCCAACAATTGCATAACAGTAGACTTGGAGGGAAAATTCCAATTAAAGATAAAAGGGAAATTAAAGAAGGAAAAAGCCAGACTTTTTAAAGGTTTGTTAATAAACCCACTATCTGAATGGGACAGTGCAGCAACATTGGCACTCTGCTTTTGTTTATACTTAAGGGATTTTACTGTCATCTTAAGTACATTTTAATGGTTCCAAATACATTAAAAAAAATAAAGCAAGAAAAAGAATTTAAAAAGGCAACCAAACAATTTTATTAGCCAGAAAATCACACTCCTCGGTAATGCCATTGTGATGTTTTTCCTGAGATGAACTTGGTCCACTATTTCTTCCCCTTAAAACGTTAATTGGCAACCCATCAGAGTGCTCTTTCCAGGTATATTTATACTACTGATAACTGAAGACATACAGTGCAGATATTTGTCCTTAATAATGCTCTTGACCAACCTGAACTTTTATATCCAGGAGTAACTGAGGGCCATCAGATATCCACACCAATGCATTCAGCACATCCTGGGTTATGTCCAACTCATTTTTCACACTGTTTGCAGACTTCATATGCTGAAACTAACTGCCAACAATTTTTTTAAAAATCTATTTAAAAGTTATCATCAGAAGATGTTAAATATTGGGAAGTTTACTGGACATTCGAGAACAGTTATTTCCAATAAATTTCCAGTTAGGAATGATCTGGAATTCTGCAGTTTAATCCCATGACACCAACAATAAACTGCCTTGCCATCAGTGTAACAGCAGCTCTTACTTTCTTTCCCATTACCACAATTAAGGAGAAAAACTTTACCCCACTTCCTTGGCAAGAATTAAGTGTTCTCCAGTGCTCATACACGTGCAAAGCTGCCCAATAAAATTGTAAGACCATTAGGTTTTCTGTACTGTTTCAATGTAGTTACTCACATGGATCTTGCCATCTCAGGATCACCTTTGTGACATGGTAAAAACTAACTGTGAATACCCCCTGAAAGGAACTGTTCCCCAATTTACAGTTGAAGAACTGATGCACAATGAGCTATTTTTAGAGATGATGCGGGTCCCGGATTTCCACTGAAATTACAGGACTTGGGCACTTTCTGAGGAACCACTCCTACCTGACGGATGTATGACTTGTCCAAGGTGGCTATGGCTGCATTTGGTTTGAAGTCAGGTTCTCATGTCCTCAGAAACATATTGATCATCATTTCCCTTCATGCCATGTAGTGCATAAAGCACTACCCCGCAAAGCCCAAAGTCCCCTAGTATGAGGCAAACCACTGACTTGCATCACCCCTTCGTCTTCCCCACTCCAAATAACTGCTCTTCCCACAAGAGGTCAAGGACTGCTCAGCAGATGCAAGACCTGCTCATCGTTTCATCATTTCATGGCATGTCTGCTCTGCAGGATCTGGATCCGTTCTTTAGCCAAACCAAGGTCATGTTGGTTTTGGAGTACTTCCACCTTGCTTCTGGTCCATAAGTAAGACTCGTGGCAATCAAAGGATGATATGTCCTCACAAATGTCAACAAGACTTGCACTGAAGGTTGGCAATACAACACAAAGCGTAAGGCCTATGCTCAAAGGCAGTATCATGTACTGTTGATACTTTGGATCTGAAAGCGGTAGTAACCACATTGGCAAACCCTGTGCATGAAGTCATACAACTTTCTCCTTGAATTTACCTGGGTGCAATCACAGGCAAACCCAGTCCCAAGGGATGTGATGCTGTGACATGAGCAAGAACAACCTGGCCTGCAGGAGCAGCAGTTCTAGGACCCTTTGGTCAGGGACGTGACACTGCTGTGCTAGGTGCTGTCTAGACACAGAGCAAATGCAAAACCTATCAGTTCAGGACAAGGTTAAAACGGGCTGACTAAACAGTTGGCAGAAAAAAAAAAAGGTATTGGGTAGCAGCACACAGCTAACGTCGTGGGTCACAGCAGTAGCTCACATGTTGATATAGTCTAAGAAAAGTTTATGTTACACTTTATTAGTTGCTAATTTCCATTTAAAAATAATGTGTTTTAACCTCTGCCCATTTCCATTAAAAGAAAGTGCATCTAAACTCTCCTGATTAAGCTTTCCAAAGTGTTTTACACTATCTTGCCTTGTGCAGTCCCAGCAGATCCTGTACTACAAAACCATTCTCAAAGCTGCAGAAAGCTTCACAAACACTAAGAAAAGTTCACTCTCAAAGCAAAAACAAGATTCCAAACCCTCTGCTCAGTACCCTCCAATGTTCCCAGCTCTGTACTAACCACACATCTGCACAGAAGGGTCTCTGCATTCCCCATCAGTCTGTTTCCCCTCCCAGGGCCCCAACACACTGGAGGGGGGTACCAGCCTGATGGTACCAACACAAACACTACTGCCTTGCCCTTACAAATTTTCCCCCCTTTTTATCTCTATTGCTAAGAGTCACCAGAACAGGGTTTGGGACGAACTCTTGAGCAAGGGACAGAGATTGCGCAACTGCATAAAGGAATTAAAAAAAATAAAAGTACAAAACCTCCTTTTATTCCCAGTAGCACTAGAGATGGCTGTGGAGAAGAGACTGATGGCAAACAGTGCATAAATCTGAGAATTAAATACTCAGCCAGACCTTCCTCTCCTGAGACCAATGGGAACATGACCACATTTGACTTTTTAAGGAGCAGCAGATGTACTGGACATGAATGCTCAGTGCATTTTCAGCAGGGGGGTCAGGGAAAGGGCCAGTTATCTTAAGAAAACGGAGTAATCAAGACCCCTAATCATACAATGAGTTACACACTGTGATCTCCTGCTTACCCTGAGCCCCATTACAAGGCAACATCCACCAGCACAGAGTTCATTACAAAATCAGGATGCAACGACTTATTGTAGCCTGTCTACAGTGCCTCCCTAACCAGATTAGGGACAGCCAGACAGCGCCCATTTGAGAGAAGAGGAGAATATGGAAGTTGTCCCCAAATAAATTTTATTCACTGCTTTTAAAGAAGACATTTTTTAAAGATTTCTAGGTTGCAAGGGTCATGCACACATAGTATCCACCTCAGAAAAAAAATAACAGGAGGGAAAAAACGCACACCCCTAAACAACAGTGGCTCATCATCGCCTTATGATTAAAAGCTGGCAACTGGAAATTAACACCACTGCAGTGCTTAGGAAAAGTCTAGAAGCATGTGAAACCTGACAGCAAAACAGGTGGGGCAATGACCTTGGCCAAAGATCTGCTTTGTGCTCAGGCTGCCTCCACCATGGGTGCAGAAGAGCCTGTGGAAGTTATTTCAGGTTGTGCTTTGGCCGGGACCTATCTTCCAAAGGAAAGGTTCTCTGTGATTCAGCAAAGCCAGGGGGTTTAGGGTAGGAAGGGGATAGCTGGGCACTCTGCACTCCAATCCCAGAGGAAATGAGCATCTTCTTGTCGCTCCAGTGAGTGCCTACAAAAAGCACCCTGACTCCAGGGGTTTGTGTCACCACTTGCTACTCAGACTGTGCCTGCACAAACACCCCTCTGCTTTCAAAATATATGTCTAGCTGAGGGTATGAGCTACTTTTTCAAAAAATGCTAAAATAACTCAGGATCCTACATCACATCCCAAACCAAAATGCTCCTGAATGTGCACATTCACTTCTGAAAATTATATCTAGCTCCTAAATTACTTCTTGCTCTGTTCTTCCAAGTTCACAACAAGAGACAGGGTGAGGAAAAGGTCAATGCCTGCATTTCAGTGGTAGGCTGAATCCAGAAGACATTGATGTATTTATCGTCAGGACAACATTTTTGTGCCATCGCCTTTTTCTCCTCCTCCCACCTCCTCATCCAGCACAGAGAGACACAGAAAATACCTGAGCTCCGACAAGATGTGTTCTGTTGTTCCCTTGTGTTTTCAAGGAGCCAAAGTTCCAGGATATTCCAATTCATCATCCTTTTGCTCAGAAAAGCAAAGGAGTGGATATCCTTCCATTTCTGTAGCACCAAAGCTGCTGCACACTGGTGGCCCTGTTAGTTTTATTGCCAGTTTGCACAGGAGAACAGCAAAAAAACTCCTCTGGGGAATGAAACAGAGAGGTATGCTGAATTCTTGGGATGACTTAATTTTGCTCAGGTAAAACACTCTCTGTGGTAAAGAGCAGCTCGTACATCTTCCCTTTGAGTCCTTGTTGTGACACAGAGAGGACAGGGTGACTGCAGCATCCCCTCCACATCCTTCACTGGCATTCAGCAAGGGCGCAGGGGAAGAGGAAAAAAAAAAAAAGTAAAGAAAAAAAAAGTAATTTACATCAGCATCTGGCTGCTACACACGTATGCCTGGAGAGAGACACACACAGCCTCTCATTCTTGATTTCTGCATGAGGTAAGAGTAGCTTAAGTGGATGAAGGAAGCTTGTTCTGCATTTAGGAAACAAACCTGTCTAGGACAATGGTGCTTGTGTGAATTATTAAAAAGCAAGCACATTTTCAACTCTAAATTAGTTGGCCCTCTGCTTTTCCACATCTGTCTACTGCCTTGACCAGAAAGAGAATCACAGCAAAGAGTAAATTTCTCTCAGTACTGGCTGCACTTTCTGCCTCTCACCACAGAAAAGTTTCAGTTAACAAAAGGTTAAAAATAACCCCCTGCAGCACGGTATTTTTTTTTTCAAATACATAAAAACTTACACTTATTTGAGGTTTACAAAGTTAATTTCAGTCCAGTTTGGGTTGACAGTGCCCGTTAAAGCAAAAAAAAAATGCCCAGATGCCCCTATGCCATGGTGCTCTCCCTACTGAAAGCTCATTAGCCAAACCAGCCAGCATCCTTAGGGAATAACCAGCTCTGCTCGCATCCTGCTCGTACTCCTCCGCTCTGACTCGACTTCCGCTGCTACCTGCAAGCAGGCTGCCGGCTGCCATGGGTTAAGCCTTGGCTTTTCAGGGAGAAAAGCACGAGAGGAAAAATCCTGGAGAGGGAAGAGAGGGGAGAGAGGAGAGCCTGGCCAAGGACGGCAGCAGGCAGGAGGGCAGCGGCGCGAGGGGCAGGGATGGCCGGAGCTCTGCAGCAGCCCGCGGAACAGCAGAGGAAAAGTTTCTGTGATTTTAGGCAAACCCTCGCGTGACGTCATCTCGCCCAGATAATCTCGGCGCAGTCAGCACAGGCCTCCTGCCTCCCGATTGGTGAGCCCCTCGTCAGCAGACATCTGAAGATAATTATTATTGGCCAGACAATTATAACAGGAACAACTGTCACTTCGTGCTGATGCCTGAACCTGGCGCTCTGCAGCATGATGGAGAAGGACCCCGGCGGTCACCGCTCTGTCCGTGCGTTTCTGTCACTTTTGCTTTCATAAGCACCGGCTGGTTTCTGCTCCCTCACTGGCTGCAGCTGGGAATCAGGATCTCAGCGCTGCAACTCTTTTTGCTGAACATCTCTGACTGACCTGCAGATTTTCTGTACAAGTACTAATGTATTTATTCACAAGAAAGAGAGGACTAGAGCTGCATTAATTCTTATGCAGCAGTTTAAGGAAAACAGCAAAAAAAATCCTCTGCAGTTTAATCACTTAATCCCTTTTCCCCCGAAGAAGTTTGGGAGGAGGTTCTGGGAAAGTTTGATTTGGGAAATCATTGTTAGCAATCATTTAAAAAGAAAAAAAAATATTTTTTTTTTTTACTTAATCTGTATCTTACCAGAATCAAACCTTGCATGGCCCAAGCACGGTAAGATCACAGAAATACTGTATCTCCTATTAAATCTATTTACAGGATCACGCTACACATAAATGTACATCAACAGCAGCTTTCCTGCAACATAAAGTGTAAGGAGTTTCATGCGAGTAAATAGACCCATTAGCTCTTTCACCTTCTCAAAATCTGTCACTGTACCCAGTTCAGCCTGGGAGACCAGCAGGCTGCAGGTCTGTGCCTTTGCAGCCCGCAACCTCGCTCTGCCATTTGTGCCTGACTGCAGAGCCAGGCAGTCAGGGGCTATACATACCATAAGGGCGTGCATGCACATAAAGCCAAGCATTCAGAGGCATGAAACCCACTGGCTTGTAGATATCAGGGAACAGACTGTTCATTTTACTTCTGTGCCTCTTTACAGCACTGCTAATCTAGGCCTGGGCTCCAGAGAGGTTCCAGCATGATGCATATTGCAGAATGGGGACCTCCTCAAAATGAAGCAGGAACATCTGGCATGAAGCAAGGAGGACCTCATGCACTGCCATTAGACTTCATCACTGTCAGATGGGCTCCATTCATGCCAAACTCAGAGGGAAGATTTCCAAGGACATTTGGGACTGAGGAAACAAATCCCAGGATGTGGAAGTGCTGAAGAAAAGTCAGGGTGCAAGCAGTCAGTGAGTGCAGAGGACAAGTACTTGCCCCAGGGAGCGACACAGCTTGGATCAGGCTGGGAGGACAGAGGCAAAAGAGGGGTGAGTCCTGGCTGAACAGAACCAGCTGCTTCATTCCTTGCGCCATGATCCATCCAGACCAACCACACTGGTACCCAGGGGTATGCCACTACCCCTAGGCTTTGTGTTCAAGCTTTTCCAGCTTTAGGCTTAACACAGTTATAATTAAAAGGGCTTGTCAGTGCTTTAACCAGCTCAGAACCCAGAGGGTATGCAAAGGGATTGATGTCCTGCCTCAGACTGGGCTATGCCTTCATGTGCCACCCAGTCAGACTCTAAAGATGCTTCTCAAAATTTAAGAGATGGGGTCAGCACCTTAGAGACGCTTTGTCCTCTCTAAAACCCTGCAGCCTTTTATTTTTTTGGGGGGTGGTCCTTATAGAGTAACAAGATTTACCTGAGAGATGAAAGTAAAATACAATAGCAAATGCCACACTTATACAATGTGTTTACCTCCATGTTAGGCACTGTAACAGTATTGCATCCAGTTTAAATAGCAATTAGGGTACAAAATCCTGCCACAGTCTTTCCTGAAGCATGTCCACTTAAATCTACCTTCCTGCCCAAAGAAGGAACAACCATGTTAATCCCTGCAAACTATTACTTAACAACCTCAGCTTACGATACTCTTACATTAATGATGTGTACATTAAGGCAACACATACAAAGCCCTGAAGCCACGTACCACCACTGATGTTTGCATATGTGGACCTACTGTGTCATTCTGATATGAAGTAGAACAGCCTTCTTGTACGGCCCTTAGCTGATGTATTTTACCAGTAACACTCCCCTGCAAAATACAAATGCTGGACAAGATCTATTTAATTAAGCAAGCAAATTTCCTGAAGATAAAACCACCCAATTTAACCTGAAACTCCGAAGAGTATTCAGCAGCATTTTCAGGAAAAGCCTGCCATGATACAGACTTCAGTGGGCACGGCTCCTTTTGTGCCCAGAAACGTTCCCAGGCCACAAGCAGATGACTCTCCTTTACTTTTGTGTGCATCAAAGTTATTTCGTGTGCATCAAAGGTAAATTCATTACATCCCTTGGAGGAGGCAAAACCAGACTTAAAAGTATGTGCACAGAGATCAACGTGTCCCTTTAGCTGTACAGCAGCAGCATAAAACTGACAGTCTCTGGTTTTGAGTCTGGGAAGTGGGAGCCTGGCATCACAGGAGTTCCAGCCAGCGACCTCTGCAGCACATTAAGACTGCCAGGGAGATTCTAGTAACGCCACTTAGCATTTATGTAGTACCTGACATTTTTGAGGCACTCGGCAAACATTACCTGAGTCATCAAAGTACCTCATAAGGGCATTTCACCATTATTACCCACCCCCCACCCTGTTCCTTCCCTGCTGGGGAAACTGAGGCCTAGGAGAAGTTATGTAATGCTCCCAAGGTCATGTCATGAAGCAGGGAAAAGCTGAGCAGAAGATGCAGAAGCCACAGAAGTCCACCGATTCCTAGTCATGTTCTTTAATTTAACCTGCATTACCTGGCTATTATACACACTCAGGTATCACCTCCTTCAACCTCTTTTACTAGTTCGTCTGATTCTGATGCCAAATTACTTCTGGAACACAGACAAAATGGGAAGCATCCAACACTTGCAGCCCAAGAATATCTGTGTAGTCTCCTTTCTCCTAAAACATGAGTGACACTAGGTACCATACCCCTCAAGACCTAATGAGCTCACCTGCAGGAAAGCAAAAGGGGACATGCATGCATTTAAATGGTCATTTTAAAATATACTGCCCTTAAAAGTCCCCGGACAAGTCACTGGAGTATTCTAATAAGTCCCTGGCTGAGATCCACCTATGATCTGGGACCATTCTGCCTTACAGTTGTAAGGGCCAAAGCTTGGACCCAGAGCCAGACCTACCCTGCCATCCTCATGTGCAGGTGCTATGGGAAAGGTCCTCACTTGAGAGGTATGGGCGTGAGAGGACAGGTGGTACTGCTGAGGGAGGGCATGCAGGCAATGGGAAAGTCAGGAGCAAGCTGGGCAGAAAGGCCACGGGAGCAGCAGAGAGGACAAGACTGGGCACTGGGCAAAGAACAGGGATGGTGCCACAGACAGGCACAGGTGAGTGTGGGCAAGGCACATACATCGGGCCCGTGCAGGAGGATGAACTCAGGGCAAGGACCGGGCTGAAGGAGTGATAGAAAGGGGGATCCCGGCCCCGAGGGCAACTCAGGGTACCCCCGCGGGTCAGCTGGGGTGCTCCCTCCACCTCTGCCTCCACGCTGCCGGCCAAGGCCCAAGGAGCGGTGGGGACCGCGCCCGGGACAGGGGATGCCCCTCGGGGCAGTGCGAGGCGGCGAGCAGGCTCCCGGCACAGCGCTCCCCGTCGGCGGACAAGGCAGCATGTCCGTGTGTGCGTCCGGGAGGCTCCGTCTCGCCGCGGACCGGGATGCCCGAAGGGTCTCTGCGGAGCGCCCCGGTCCGGCGGCTCCCGCCGAGGCTCGGCTCGCCCCGGCATCCCGGCCGCACGCACACGCCGGCAAAGTTAATAGCCTCGTGGCTGCAAATGAAGTTTTATTAGAAGCTGGGGGAGGGGAGGGAGGGAAAAGGGGCTCCGCCGGCACACGCGCAACTTGTTTTGCCGGGCGTGCTGCGCGGGGAGCGGAAGGGTCGCGCAGGGATGGGGGCAGGGGAGGCCGAGGGCTGAGCTGGGGCACGTGTGCGGCTCTCTCTGCGCCGCCGGGCCAGCC
>VXBZ01011695.1:102070-134044 GCA_013399135.1 Heliornis fulica | reverse complement strand
CCCCCCCGCCCCTCCGCACCTCGCACACCCCGCGCCGCTGACCGGAGCACGGCGCCGCTCCGCACCAGAGCTGCGCTCCGGCCTGACAGGAAGAAAACCCTCCCGCGGCCGTCAAAAATAACTACAAAAATAGGAAGCCCCCACCCCTGTTTTGAATTGCTACCGCAGCGCCCTGCCTCCCTCCACGGCCACTCGGGAAATAAAAGCACGAGCTGACGTTTAGCCAGAAAGGAGAACGCATACACAACCCCAAACCCTCTAACATACACGCACACAGCCCCCGCGCGTCCTTTTCGCATTTAAATTCACTATGCACCTGCTGTGACTGCCGACCCTATCGTGCGTGGACGCGGCAGACCCCGGGGCTGCAGCTGGGCATCCCCAGGCTCCCCGCTGTGCACAGACGCACATCTGGGTGTTATCCTGCGGGTGGGGCTGGTGCATCACGGGGCAGAGCCCCCGAGTGTAACTATCACCTGCTCGGCTCCTCTGGGGCACACGGAGCTTGATTTCGCCTTCCCGTCTCATCTGCCACCTGCTGAGTTCCTCCGACTCCGGCAGTGCCCTGGACGTGCTCTACTGTACGAGCTGGTCTAAAATAGCGGTCCCAGCTTGCAGTCTGAAGGCAGGAGGAGAACGGTTTTCAGGTCAGGAAAGGCAGCCATAAATAAGCAGATCCAGCACAGGTCAGCAGGCTCTTGACTCTCAAAGACTTCAGTTCTCATTGACATGGAGGGGGGCGGGGGTTGGAAAGAGAGCCCTCAAGTTGTGGGACATCAACAGCTAACCAGTCTGATGTTCCTGCTTGCATTTTTACTATTGTGCTCTTTGAAATCACGGCTTTTGGCTTTTCTCTTCTTTTTTTCTTTTTTTCTTTTTTCTTTTTTTTCTTAACAATTACCATTTTTCCTTTTTCCAAACGAAAGTTGAGTTTCTCACACTGTCATCTGACTGGCAGTTTAAGCAAAACCACACTGCAAGGCAGTGCTAAAGTACTAGTTACCACTAGTGTACCCAGAGGCCATCAGCAGATCATGGTCCCATAGTCCTTTTCTCAAAGAGACTACTCTGATAGACAAGATGAAAGGACAAAAAACAGCCCAAGCCTTGCTTTCCAGGTGGAGAAGCTCGCAGAGGTTTTCAAAACTGCTTCACATCAGCTTTCCATGGCCTCTGGACTGGACAATGGAGTGGTGGTTGGGCAAAGCACTCCTGCTCCAAAAGGTCTGCTCCTAAAGCTGTGTGTTAGTCTTTCAAATCTCCACCCTTGAGCAGTTTTAGTGNTGGGGGAGTCTCCAGCACAGCCATGGATGACACATGGGTGAAAGGCTCCTTGCAGCTGCAGTGTTTGAGCTCTGAGCCACGGGACTGCTCCTTGCCATCGTGCTGGAAGATAAATGATGTCCCGTGGAAGATATCTGCCTGTGTATCCTGCTTCTCTGCCAGACATGCTTCTTGTAGGATTATACATGGATGTGCCACCTGCAGCTGAAATTCCTCCTCACCACTTCATGCATCCACATTTGCCCCTTTAAATGCTTCAGGTGATACTGCTCATTCACCTGAACAGTACTTTTAGTACAGAGATGTGGGGAAATTAATGTGTGATACAACAAATGCTTGTGTATATCAACCTTCTTTGATTGAAAATGACTAGGAAATAAATAAGGAGATCTGGACTCCCATTTTGGGTGTCTGGTACATTTACTCCCATGAGTCACAAAATAATTTTTTTTGTCTTATTAAAGTGGAGCTTTTTACAGAGACAGTTACCAGAATTTCTATATTGGGGTGGGTGAGTGGGTTAGGATGTGTGTGTGAAATATCAAGGCTTCATGTAGAAGTTAGGTCCCAGCATGCTTGAAAATCAGCTGTAACAGTTCCAGGAACTACAAGAACAGCCTTGAAACACTAAACATTACTAGGATTCATAGGCGTCTCAAAAGCTCGCTGGGGATTTCTCCAGGTTTTCTACAGCTCACAGGACATCTACATAGGTTAAACAATCTCCAATGAATTCTTCTTCCCTTCCTGTCCTGGTTTATGGGGGCTACCTGAAAATTCCATGTAGCACATGACCTCTGCTAGTTAATATTGAAGCTCAGGCTCCCTTACAAAATCCACGTGGACAATGGAAAAATCTATAAAATCTTCTTGGCCTTGAGGAGTTTGTAAGCCCTGCTTCTAGTTGCTTCTATCAAGAACAGTAAACAAAAATATATAGCCTACTTTAAGGGGAAATAACTTTTATGTAACCATTTTTTAAGTAATTCAGTTAATTCCCACATAAAAGCAGGAATTTGAAGTGAAAGTTGTAGATACCTTTCAGGAAGAGGATGTGGGGAGAATGATAAAGTTTCAGGTGACAGGGAACAAGGCCTTCACATGCGCACATTCATGTGCATACTTTTTACTTTTCCAATGGAGTGCCCACCTTGTTCAGTAAGTGGGTAGTTACTGAGCGTGACCTTTCATCCCCCTTGTTCAGCATGTCTCCTAAGGCTGTATAGAAGGTGTAGCAGCTAAGTGCTGCATTTTATACCTGATAGACATTAATGCCATCTCCATTTCACCCAAGACCCTTCAGTTAAATAATGCTTTAATAAAGCTTTTTTCCCAGCTGTATCAATTAATACATTGATGGATTTAATCTCCCTGTCTGCGATGTTGCCATACTTGAAAGCAAAGTGACATACAAATAATGGAAGCTGTGGAGAATTGGGTTCTCCTATACACCCCATAATCTAGAAAAAGCTAAGCGGTGCCCTTGAATAAGATAATGGGAGGTGGTATCAAGAAAGAATAAGGGACCTCCCTAGGGCTACTAGCCCATCCTGACCAGTCCTAGCAAAAAGAAAGATTTCATCAAATGCCAGGGAATAAATAAAAAATATCCAAGGGATGTTCAAGGGCAGCACAAGCCTACCTGGTAAGTCAGGCCTGGAAATCAGGATAGTTTGTGCCACTGCTTTATGCCTGGACTCGACCACAGACAGCTGGGAAGCTGCTTGGGCAGATGCCGTGGTAAGAATAAGTAAACCCTATGAATAAATTGTTGTACTCAGGAAATGTCAGTTCATAATAAATCAATATTAAGCACTAATCTTAATTAAAATGTTATAAGATAATTTAAAGCTGAATTATTGTGTTACCTTTCAGATCTGTAAAATAAACCAAGACTCAATGTACTCCTGTTGCATTGTGCTACAGTACCCTGGGACTTCAGCTTGATCACACACATGAAAAACACCCATGTGCTCAGAAACCACGTAGATCTAAGCTCTTCTGCAAAGTTTTTAATGCAATTCATGCCGTTTTCCACAGAAACGACGATGGGCAGTAGCAGGCTGTAGATTGCCCCGCAGGGCCCAGGCAGCAGCTCTGGTGTGCAGTCCTTGTGGGTAGCTCAGAAGGAAATTTGTCTGTCCTTGCTGTCGGGACTATGGCTTACATTGGCTTGATGAAAGCTGTGGTCGTAAGCAGGGTAGTATCTGTGTGTTAACACGGTTCAGCTCCTCAGCCCCTCTCAGTATTTTCTTTACAGACATAAGAAGCAGAAGTGCTCTGCAATTCATGATGAAGCTCTAGACCATGGTTTGTGGCACAAAGTGGAAAATCTCTGTGGTTTCGAAGCACACTAATTCTTGTGCACAAAATGCATTCCAACAGCATGACCTCCCTCATTATAGTCATTTCCATATACATCACAGAATTTGAATTGCTCATCTTTCAGTACACTAGTAGCAGTTCAAAGCAGATCCCAGGTGACATTCATTCATAGGCAAAAGACATGAGTTTTTTTTCCTACATTATCTGCCAGTGCATCTGCAGACCCATGGAGTGCTTCATGCCTAAAAGCCAGGGAGAGCATATGCCGACTGCGTACTTTCTGCCCTACAATCTTGGCTTGGATCATATCCAAGAAAATAAATTGACTTTCATTGCTGAGAGGTCAATAAAGGTTTATTTTAAGGAGGCAAGAAAGAGGAGCAAAAGGCAGAAAGTTCAAACACGGGTGTGTAAATTTGGAGTTGGATACCTACACTGAACCACCCAAATTTGCACGCTGAGGTCATGGTAGAGGTTGGAACAGGAACTGAGTTTTATGGTGTTTGATGTCAATCCATGTATTTCCTCACATTTCAACATATTACTTTTTAATTGACTTAGATGAAAATGGGAAAGGTGGTTGAAATAATACGGTCTGTGCAATCACGTTCTGAAGACTAATTTAGTTTTATGTTGCAGTACAAAAGAGCCATTGCTCCAAGTGATTAGTGCTGTTATGACAGGTTTCTATTTATGGGTGGTTATGTGTGTATTTGGGTGATGAGTGGAGAGATACGAAGATAATGACAAGTGTGTGTACTTCATCCTTTGCTTCCCATGCTTTTTTATACTTTGAATTTCTTGAAAGCCTGTTGCTATGTATTTCCTGACCTCGGAAAGTGAGCAGAAAGCTGACAGGCACTTCTGTTAAGTGGCTGCAGAACGAAATACTGGGCATCCTGAAAATCTCATGGTTGGGTTTTATCTTCATAGTTTCAGCCTCTAGCATGGAACTTGTCTGCCAACTGCAATTAGGAAAGTGTCATCAAGCAGGCTTGGACTCTTCCCCTGCTTCTTCTCTGTGCAGGTTTAGCTGCTTCCAGAGCCAGCACAACTGATACTGCTATCTCCCCCTGAAGAAATCAGTTCACTCCCTACCTTAAGAAAAAGAAAAAATGCAACAGTCCTATTGCCAAATGGCTCAAAGGCTCTATCCCAACTGTCACAGTGTGCAGCACACACATATTGTGCCTCTGCTGCAGAATTTTGTGCTGTATCTTGCAGTGGACCTGGAAATTCCTTCTGACCCCAGCAGGGATGAGATGTGGTGGCACAGTTGCAGTCTGAGGCAATGAAGTCAGGGATGGCATTTAGAAATAGTGGTCAGCCCACTTGCTGCCCATTCAAAGATGAAAGCCATCACTGTGGCTCCTTCAGCGGAAAGGCAATAACAAATTTGTTTCCTGTTAATTATTACTTAACTATAATGGTAAGATTACTATTACATACCACTTTTATTAGATTAAATGTGAATGTGCTACACAAATCCCATGCACAGATTATTTAAATGATGGACAGGACTCCGTCATCAGTTATGCTGCATAATCTGGCTGCTGCTGAGATCATACAGGTATGCACAAAGGCTCACTGATTGGAAAGGAGGAAAAGGTCTTGGTCTTCCATGTAACAATGTAACATTTAACCATAAAAATAGTGATTGTAATCTATTTTAGGGATTTTTTTTTAAAGAAAATAGATGCCTAGGATGCTTCTGCAAAATTGAAAATGGGAAATGATTGCTGAGCTGTTCTCTTGTTCTTTCGCTTCATCAGTCGGACTAATCCTGCAGTCAATGATGAAGGCGGCACAAAAGCTGAATAAATCTTTAGTCACCTGCTTTAAAATCTTATGCTTTACATAGCAAAGTCATTTGCTCTATGCCATCTGGAAACTGTGCGAAAAATAGTCTATAAAAGAACTTTACTTTGCAATTTAGGGTTGCATGCACTTCAGAGTACTGCAAAGTTGCACAGAGAAGTACTTGAACAGTTGCAAAAAGAGTCTGTTTTTAAAGGACTGCCTTCACTTTTTACCTTTGAACATTTTCTGGATCGTGCAGGTATTTTTTGGCCTTGCTTTTTTGGCATTAAAAATAGCTCTATGTTAACATTAGACTGAACAGATGAAGAAATAAGAACAATTAAGATGATGATTAAACTGCCAGGATTTTTGCAGGACGTCAGTAGGGTCAAGGGGAATCTTTTGTGCCTAGCTGTATATTCAAGCTGCTGTTACTGTCTCAGAGGCATGGGGAAGTCTGTGTGTAGGTTCTGCCACTGATAATCAGCCCTAGTAGTAGCTCGCCTTCCAAGCAGTTTTACCAGTGAAGCTGGAGCTGAGGACTCTGACATTAATCACTTTGACCCAACTCATTTTCAGAGAGATGTTTTTTTGCTGGTGCCATTTGAGATGTCCTCTAGTATCCTTCCTGGCCTCCAACAGCCAGCTGCCTAAATCCTCCATCCTGTCTGCCAGCCCCAAGGATGTGCTGGATACCCTTGCCTACCTGCCCAGGGAAGCAGACCTGTGCAGCTGGGTACATGACCAAACTTGTGTGCCACAAGCTGTTTGCATTCCCACAGAAGAGCCACAAGCATGACTCTCCTGGAGGCTGCCTGTCATTTGGAGGATGAATGCTACTTGGGAAGTATTCCAAAATAACAGGTCATCCTGCTCTCTGCGCACCAGCAGGCAGAGACTGCCTGGGTGGAAGGGCTCAGCCAACCTGGTTGCCACAGAAGGGGAGTTTCTGCTCTCTGCTCTNCTGTCAGCTCACTAAGGTGGGTGGGCAAGTCACCTAAAAAAAAAAAAAATAGCTTGTGTAGTGAATTGCATTGGATTCCTGAAGGGTCAGGTCTGGCTCATGGAGAGGGTGAGCAGGTAGCGTGGCTGGTGGGGGAGCTGGAGCCAGGATGCCCCCTTGCACTCACAAAGGGGCTGTGTCAACAGGTTGCAGCAGCCAACTCTTGCAACAGTGTGCTTGGCCCAAGAAGTGCGGGATGGGCAGGGGATGACAGACCAACTGCTACATACAGCAAGGGTGCTAAAACATGGAGTGTTAATTCTCTTTGGGCTTTATATATGCCCAAGCAGACAGGTTGTTTCTCAGTTTCAGTTATCTGCTTGTTCTGATCTTGTTTTACTTCTCCAGTAGTTGTTTATCTGCCAGTCTGTATACTGGGAAATGCATGTTGCTGCAGCCAGGTGTTGTCCAAGGATAAGCCAGCAGGAGCGTGTGCTTAGGACAGAAACTACTTCTCACTAATAGAAGAATGATAGAAACAGATCAACCCTAGGCCCTGATCAAAAAGAGGCAAGTTCAAGTTTACTTGGCTTGGTTGGCTTTGGGCCAGCCAATGTAGAAGGCCATGTTTGAAGTGATCCCAGTTTGCAACCACATTTCAGAGTTCGGGTAGTATGAGTTAACCCTAAGTTATCACACAGACAAGGTAGGATGTGAATATATATGTCTAGGTATTATTGAATATGAAAAGAAAAGGGTGATAAAATCTGAAACTATTACTTTTTTTCACATTTTTCTAGGGGCACAGATGCTGGGAAAGATCTTTCCAGGCTTAAGAATTGTCTCCCCACAAGAAGATACAGAAATATACCACTGTCTTTGATCCCACACTCCTTTTCCCAGTTGCCTCCATCTCCCTTTTCCAGAACAATCCAAAGAAGAGAGATGAGTTTTACGGCAAGCTCAGGTGATTGTTGAATGAAGGTCTGAATATGCAGAGGTCAGATATGACCACTGATCACCAGGAGGACCTGTCCAAAAGAAGTCTTTGCATTTCCATTCCAGGCTCTTCACTAACTTCCTTAGGAAGGGTAGCAAATCAGTTCATTTCTTATCTGAGCACCTCATCTGTTCAAACCAACACTCAGGAGACAGGAAATTTCATCAATTACTTCATATGTGTATAATTTGTGTCACTTGAAACTCATGGCTTGAGCTCCAAAGGTCAAAATGCCTAATCTTAACAGGAATCACAGAATATTTGTTGGACTTCAGTCAGGCCCCAGAAGCAGACATGCACAAAAGCAATTTATGGTTAATACCACAAAGCTGTGAACTTATAAATTCATTGAGTCTAAAGGGGTCAATGGCAGAATTTCCAAGAGTCTTCTGACAAGTCACTTCTTTGCTTCATTTTTTCTCAGAACAAAACTAACAACTTTCCCATCACAGCAGATACAGTGAGACTAAATTCATTATCGAGCATTAAAAGTTTGGAAAGCCTTAGAATGAAAGAGTTATTTTACATACAAACCATAATTATTATGATGCTTATCTGTCACAAAAATTGTCCATAAAGTTAAAATGTGTCATATACAGACTGTTAATAGTATAAATGCTTGTCTGTGCTTTGTAGTCATCAGTGAAGAAAGACCTAGATGGCACAGTGCTGTAGTGCTGTAGCTAGGTGTTGATTACTGTCATGTTGTATAATATGAGGATTGCACTTGCCATAAGGATCTGCTGAGACAAATAGAGAAATCTCAAGTGTGATTTTAATTGTGCCACAGAGGGAAAGCCCTGACTGGGGAAAATGCAGAACTAAAATGAGCAATGGGAAGTTTCATGGGAAGAAGGGCTCTCTGAGCTCCCTCTTCTACAAGGAGGGCACTTTTACAGATTTGTACCTCCCTGAAGAGCATACATAATTTCTCCTGCACAGTCTGGTTCTAAGGGAGGGATGTCCTGTCTCTGCTTTGACCCCTTTGAAATGCTGCACAGGATAATGGAGAGAAGGGGGCAGAACAGTCCTAAATTAGAGACAAAAGATCTCCGTGCTGTCCCTCTGTCTCACAGCTCACAGGCTAGGCACAACAACAATAAAAAGAATTACTACTGTAGAAGTCAGAGCTGCCTGGTAAGTAGGCAAACCCCAAATTAGTCGAGATGTTTTATTGAAAAAGAACAAGGGTGTCATGTAAGTGAGAAGAAACGGTAACACTCACTTGTTACCTCGAGGAAACCTGCCCAACACACATATCCAATGTAAGATCAAATGTAATGCTGCCATAAAGCATTGTTTGGCTGCGCTAGTGTCCTCTCACCTGCCCAGACCAGGAGATCCCATGCTTAGGTGCCAAAACCAGGCCATGCACCTCTTTTGAAAGTGGCATGGACCAGTGTGTTTTTCAAGGAGAACCCCAGCTCCTTTTAGGGTGCAGCTGGGATCTGCAGGAGCCAGCCCTGCAGGCTGACGGGGGTCCTCTGCTCTCAGGAGCTCCCTCCTGCCGCAGTTGCCCCAGCTCCCCATTTCTGCAGGGTGGATGTGCCCTCTGGTGGAACCTGCATTTGGACACTGCAGGGAAAATCCAAAGACCCAAAGCCGCGCCTGGACAAAGGTGCCACTGGGTGCTAAAGTCCAAGTCGGCCATCCAGAGTCTCCCTTCCCTCTCACCAGCGTCTGCCCCTTAGGGCCAGCAAAGCTGTGCTCCCCAATGCTGATGCTTCAGGGACGGGCCCCTGGTGGCTCTGACACACAGGTTTAAGGTCCTCCTGGTTGCAACAGTGTCTCTGTTGGATGTGGGACAGTCACTGGATAAACCCCCCACCCACTCCAAGTGGCAGGCACTTGAACTCTGGTGCCTTGTTCCCAGGTGATTTTTACGCACTGAGTCTTTCCCTGCTTCACTGAACATTTAATTCCTGCTATTCAAGCAGCGTTTTCCATCCTGCTGGCATGCTTTCTTCCTCCATGCCCGCTCCACCTCTCTCCTGCACTGAGTAGAGGGAAGACAAGCACCAGTCTTGGGACTGGGAAACCCCAGTAAGTAGGTCCTGATGCTGAGCTAGCTCATAGTGTTTCTTCCTCCTTGATTTGGCAGGGACAATCAAAACTGAGAGGTAATTTGGAGTTTGGCTCTGTCAGATGCAGTCCGTGGGAGGCTTTTGTCAAGGCTTCACTGGATGTTGGAGCTGTGCTGAGTTCGTTACCTAGTACCATCTTTTGTGCTGTCCTGAGTGTTGTCAGGTACTTGCAAGCTATTTCTTTCTATGTAGAGAAACAGCTCACGCAGAGTTAAAAGAAGTAGATACAGCAAACATTGTGCTCTGCCCATGCAGCTTATTATTTACAAACCTTTGGGAATGAATCGAGTGAAATGTATCCCACTGAAGGATGTCCTAGTCTAAAAGATAGTTATGTCAGAAGAGTGGCACAAGATGGGTAACAGTACTTCATGAAACTCATTGGCTAGTAAGAAACAAATCTGGGTAAGGGCCAGAATTACTGGGTAGTTTTTACTGAAAGGTAACCACTTTAGCTGTGTGGTTTTTACAAGTCCAGGTCTGCTATGAACTCCATCATAGTCCTGTCCTCTGCCTCCAGTAATGCAGTGAAGGACTCGGTTTCACCTTCACATCCAGAGCAAACATCCCAAATCATGTTTTCATTAAATGGTTTGCAAAGACCTTCTAGGGACCAAACTGAATAATAAAACATGTGTTACTGGCTCACCTCTCAGAGGTGCCTTTATTGACATACATGATCTGCATTTGCGGCATAGTTTCTGCTTTCACTTGCAAGAGGGGACATGGGATCACCTTGAATTTACCTTAGAATAGTTTAGCAATTTCAAGTATTTTCAATTTCTTTCAGTAGTCAATATTCTTAAAAACACAAAATTACTATGGTCTATGCATTTTGATCCAGTTGCAGACTGTTACTGGAAAATCCTCCCATATTAGTAGCATTCTGGTATTTATAAACAAAAGCCTCCAGAATGACTTGCCATGGACAGCCTGAAGTGTCCCCTTGGGAGCCCTGAAGAAGGTGCTGCATGTGCCCGTGAGGTGGCTGGTGCCTAAATAAACAGACCTTGTAGCCGATCAGGCCCACAGCTTATGTAGGTCTCAGTGACTGTTTCACTCAGTTAAATAAAGAATACAGACAGATTTTTTCCATATCTGTTCTTCAGTTTTCTGATAATTGTGGTCTTTCAGGATTTTTTCCTGCTGGTTTTCTTCTACAGAGTTTCCAGTTTCATTTCATTTCCTGATTTAGTGACTTGAAACCTGTCGCCTCTCAATTTGCCCAAAACTAGGAAGCCTTGATTTTTGAATAGTTGAGGAAATAAAGATGACAAACAGCACTACACACTCTATATAATAAATTATTTCTTAAAATATCTAATTTTTAAAAAGCCAACAAACACTAAACAGAGCAGAAAGCAATCACATCTTTCTATCCATCTGCACACACATGCCCCAGAACCTTTCAACCGCACTTGGCATTTCGTACTTCTACACCACAAATTTTTCGAAGCACATTGGCCTAAATACATCGCTGCTATAACTCCAGTGACTGGCTTTCACAAGGGCTACCTCAGAGGCCTGATGCACTTGCTCAGAGACTGTACTTTTGATTTATATCTCCTGTCTGGACCCCTAAAAATTTCCTGTGAAAGCTCCTAGACTTCATCTTTCAGCCCTTGCTTTTGTGTTGCGATGACCAGGGAGAGGACCTGGAGACAAATCACACCCTTTATGAGATCAGTGGAAAAACAATTCTTTTCTACATTTTCTCCTTGGGGGAGCTGTGGACTAGAAGACAAAAGACCAGAAGCAAAAACTACTGACCATCCATGATGAGAAGAAAGAAACTGAAGGAAAAGTGGATTTGTGTTGAAGGATAATGTTAAACAGCTATATTAATTCAACTTTGTCACCATTGATTTTGTGTATAGAAACACTTAATGAAAATATAAATTGATTTTCAATGTCTCTGTGTTAAACAGCCATATCCCTTACTTTACTATACACCTTACTAAAGACATACAACATTTACCTGCAATATAAAATATCTCCTAGATATTTTGTAAAACACAATGTAGCCCCTGTCCCCCTGCTGGCATAATAATCACCACTTTGCTCCAGCATCTGTTTCTTCACTTTCTTTATATTTTCAGAGCCTGGCTGACAAATAATGACCAGTCAAACGCTAAGGAACTGAAGGCATCACTTGTTGGTTGATATGTCCTTTTTTCAAATGATTCACATATAGAAGTGGCCTAAGGATCTTAACTGCAGAAGCCACTTCAAGGGCAAACCCTGCTCTATAGGTTATAAGCATCCCTCATCCCCTAGGTGGATATATTTCATGGATGCTCTGGTAAGACTTATCTAATCTAACCAAAGAAAGGGCTAACACTTCTAAAATCCATCTGTCTTTACCAGAAATCAAATTTCCAAACATGCAATATGTCATTTTTATAACACCTTTTCTTCAAAATTTAAAACTATTTCAAATCTGAAATCACTTTCATTTAAGTAGAAAAATATCAAACCAGAAATGAGTGCAAATTTATGAGAAGTAACATTAGAGCCAGGCATAGATCTGTGGGGTCCACCTAGTCTACAGCACGACTGCAGTTGTGAAATTTTGTTAGCAAATGCGTTTAAGTGTAATAGAGAATTCAATCTCAGGTGGTCACACATGAATTCAGATGAATTAGGGGATCCTGTGCTCCCCTCTGCCTCCAATAATGTATTTAGGATAATCCATAATTTTGCCTCAAAACCTTTGAAACCTAAAGGTTCAACTTTTCGTTCTGAAAAGATTTTCAACTCAAGAGTAAAATTAAAGGCTTCAGTCACCGGGAAACCGGGGAAATACTAATTTGTGGTTCTAATCTTTTATTATTGGGGGGGTGGGGAAAGAAAGAGAAGGTCGCTGTAGACCAATTCAACTCACTGCTTCTGCTCTCACCCTGTCTCTGGCCCTGTTTGCCTGCCCTGGGCTCTCGGCAGTGCCCCTGGCCTTCTCCATCGCCTATGAATGTCTCAGGCCCCTGCTATCCAGACCCTGAATCCTTCAGCCTGTACTGTAGATTTTATAACAGAAAGCACCGACTGGCTTTAAACATAGGTTTCCTTTCTCATTCTTCTGCTCTCTTTTATGAAAGGGAGTCCTCTTACTCTTCCTTTCCACGTCAGAGTTCTGGGAATAGATACTGGCAGAGACAGCACCGAGATGTTTCAGCTCCCATGTACGCACGCGAACATACCTAATTAAACCTGTGTGCAGGTACAGCTATAATTTGTGAGGTGTGCACTGAAGCATGCAGGCAATGATCCCAGTGTTGGTTTTGACAAGCAGAACAATAAGGCGCAGCTCAGCTGCCGACAACTTTCTCAGCTCTGCCAGAAAAACAGCAACCCAGATTTCACAAAGCAGGATTTTGCTGATGAAGGTGCCAGGCTTGTAAGAGCTACGTGGAAGCCCCTGGGAACCGGCAGAGTTGAGGTATTGTTATATTCCTACTGCATTATTATAGGGTACTCGGTCCGTAAAGGATTATGGCTATAAGGAGCCATAGAGTTAAAAGGTTATAGGGGAAACCACATTTTTCTCCACTGAATGTAGAAGCTGAAGCAAGTGTATCTTTAATGGGCACCTGCATTCCTCTAAGGAGCTGTGGGAAGCAGACACATTTTCCATTTCATTTAATTATTGGACCCTGATGGAATTGGTCAGTATTCTCTGAATTTCAACTTTTAAGACAAAATGTTAACTGGCATTTGAATTTTGGCACAGAAAGGGTTCCTACTCATTCTTCAAAGGTTTGTGGGTATTACTTTTTATAGCCATATTTCTTGTATGAAATGGACTCCTTCCTCTCACTCCTATTGCACTGGCAATTCCTCTTCAGCGAGTCAGTAATGTGTCCTTGAGAGCCTTGGACTTCAGGACCGAAAGCAAATCGTCTGTGTCCAGAAAAGAAATGGCAAAAGCAGTGTGCATGATCATACAGGCCTCCAGAATTGGAAAGGCAAATGAGTTTCCAGCTACCATACTTCCTTGCAAGCACAAGTAAAGCCAGTCACGGTGAACTCCAGGATCTGGATGTTCATATCATCACTGGCCATGTGTGCCAGCAGGCAGTTGTCATCAGTGATGTGTTCTGGTCACTAGCAACTACAATTATATTTAAACCAATGACCTATAATGGAAAGACTTTATCTTCTGTTGTCCCCTAAAATGATCCAAGAAACCTGACATTTTGTGAGAAACTTCACTAATGTTATCAAGGCTCATCAATGGTGAAGTTGAGGCAAACACCTTCAGTCATTAGTTATTTGTTCCTTAATGAAAGCTGGTCAGTGTGGCAAGGCCTCTCTCCTATACTCTGCACTATTGTGCATTATCTGTTGTGAGGGACTTGTGAGGGGGGATGATCAGTGTGTTGCTGAAATGCTTATTTTGTTTATAATAATGGGAACTCTTCTAGACTATTTTCTGTGTCTGTTATCTCTGCATTCCAAGGTAATATAGTTGGTTACAGCAACGTCACTAGGAAGAACAGTGATTTGATGTCAGTTTCTTTTATCAGGCTGAGAAATACATATTCTTTCTAACATACCTCTAAGCACAAAACAGTAGCAATTAAAGGCCTTGGTAGAAATTGCAGTCTGAAACACCCTCATGTCCCACCTCCTGCCTCGTGGGGATAGGGAAGGTTTACACATCACAGCTGCTATTTCAGTACAAACCACACTATTATTTACAGCTTTTAGCAACAGCAAGAAAACAAATAGCTTAGTATTCTTATTCTGCAAATACAATATCCAGAGAACTTTGGCGATAAGGTGATCAAACCTAGCATGTAAGCTTTATGCTAACTATGACTGATCCCGGAGAAATAACCTATATTGAAGTCTGCTGCCCCACAGGTGTGGAATACTCTTCTGAACAACATACCTAAGTCTCAACATTTGAGAGACTATTCCAGCTACCTGACTGTGCAAGCAAGAAATTGGGTCTGCCCTCCTAAGCAAAATCAGGATTCTGTTTCTTCCTGAATTCAGTCTAGTAAACAGCTGAATGGAAATGATTGGCAAAGGAGGATTTCCACCAAGAAACGTGGAGGATGGCAGCACCATTAAAGTGTCCATATTCTAGGTTAAGTATCTCTGAATTTTATACAATTCTCACTTGTGCCTTTAATTATTACACTTTAAAAGCGAGCTAGCAAGATGCACAGTGCCTCTCCAGGAGCAATGGCAGCTGTAATCGTACAGACACAATTTATGCGCTTATGCATTTGCAAAAAGCCTTTCAGTGCTTCTGACAGGAGACAAGCACTTGGATTTCATACTGAGGCAGAGGCTGACAAATATTTATTTTTTTCCTTTGGTACCTATCTTGTCTGCTTTAATTGGCTGCTTAGGAATGCATATGGAAACCCGGCAGCAGAACACTGATGCACTGTCTCCTTCACTGTGGTGCTCTGGGGCACAGATGGATGCCATCAAAAACATTTGTTGTTTAAGCTCAAGTGGCAGTGGGCAGAAAGTTGAAAGCCAGATGGTAAGACCAGAAAAAGCCTATACACATGGTCCCATGCTAGTACTTCAATTTCCTTTCCTCTCCTTTCTCTGCTTGGGATCCAGCTTGTTTAAGGTAGGCAGCATTTTAAACTAGGTCCTCTTATATTATCCAGCATAGTGGGACTGTGGTACAAAATTAAGAGAAATAGTAAAACTAAAAATAATAATGAAACAATGATGTCCTGGAAAAAAACCCATCGATTTCCCATGAACCCAAATTCTCCAGCAATAAATACAGTTACTTCCTCCAGAGCAGAATTTGGCCTATTTATGAAGATACTGAAACAGAAAAATAACCTAATTTCTTGGGGTACGAACATTCCAGTGGGAAAATCTGCAGTCATTACCTTTTAAAAATTAGGTTATGAATTTTTCTCTTTGACATTTCCTAATGAAAGTTCATAATCAGTAATTTTACCAACCTTCTGGTGAGCTTAGAAGCACCGGGGGGAGAGCAGAACAGAGAAAACTCTCTTTTCACTACAAGTTGATGAATTAACTGACCCTGAAAGGCTCTGCAAATGTATGTCCATGCCAGCAAAATTTAGAAAGAAAGCAGGCAAGATCTCTTCACCAGGTTTCTTGCCTGTCCCACTTCCTAGTCATTTGGCAGCTCTCTTCCCTGGGGAAAAGAAGCCAGGGAAGCCAGTCTGCCTGGCATACAGATCCCTGGCAGGCAAAAAAAACATCAGGGACTTCCAGGACTGAAGGCTCAAATACAGTCTGCTACACAGATGACGTCAGTCAACGGTAAGGATGCCATCGGTGCTGACACAGTGGACTGAAAATGTTTTGGTTTTCACCCGAATTAGGGCAAATCTAAGCTATGAAACCTCAAAATCCTCAAAAGGCACAGAATTACATTTCTCTTCATACAGTTCTAGCCTTGGACAAGTCACAGATTACATTAATATGGAATTTCTGAATGCTGATCAGAAAGGCAATTAGAAATACTCTCCAATGGTAGAAGCCTGGCTTTTGCAAGGGAAGGCTCACCTGCTTGTCAGCAAACCCCCACCTGCAGCATATTACATTTAAAAGCACAGAGTGCTTGTTTAGGCACGATTTCCCCCCCCCCATTTAAAGGTTAATCAACCATAGCAAAACAGAATTTCACCTCCATAACAATGGCAGCAAGATGACAAAATCATTTTATTTTGCCTTGTTATTTTCTTCCAGCGTCAAAGCTCCCTGGACTATAAGTACCAGGATTTATTAAACTAATACTAACAGAACTTAATAGTAACAGGAAAATTGTTGAATTAGTAGTAAGACCAAGCAAATGTTAGTGGAGTAGTCTAGTTGCTACAGAATTTGAGAAAAAAGAGGTACAATTGGTTTACACAGCCTCTGGGCAACTGCTAACTGCCCATCGTAGTTGTAGGTATTTTTCCTTAGCTAGTTTAGAGGGTATGTAATGAGTGTGAACTGTAATGTTAACTCAGTGCAATAAGCACACCTCATCTTTTTATTTCAAAGACACTTGCATCTTGCAGGTGTCCAGTTGATGGTCGTGTTAACTGCCCAGCACCAGTGCAGATGTGTCCATCTGCTTCAGCAGCTGGAAACAATCTAAGGGCATCCCAGAGGCCTGTGTAGCCATGTTACTGTGCCATGTAGTAGTGTTACTGTGCGATGGCTGAAAATGTGAATAATACATACTGTAACTGTTTGTGGCAGGTCTGAAAACTGATGAAATTGTGACTGATGATGCGATAGACGTTACTGCTATGGAGGAAGCAGCAATTCGGCACTGTGGTTCCATGACAAGTTTGTGGCCTCATCAGTATGTAGGGCAAAACAGTTGCTGTAATTGCAAATGATGGCTTGGGGCTCCTTTGCTCCTGAGGTCTCCGAGAAGACTGGTAATTCACAGGCTGGCCTAGTTTCTCCTGCTACCAGGAAGGAGAGCTCATACACCAATGCTTCCCAAAAATTGTGGGGAATGTCAACCCAGAAGTTTCTAAGCGATGAGGAAACTCCTCCCAATCACTGCTCACCCCAAACATGATGTATCAGGGTGATACATTACTGATGTTCCAAAAGGTGAGGAAAGTCTGCGCTGTGCACTGTGTTGCTATGGGTCACATTTGTACCAAACCAGCAGAGGTTTGATGCTTGCATCCTCTTAGGAGAGAAAACAGTGCTTTTCCATGCAATTGCCATCAATCTCATATCATTAAATATTGTGAATAGTTTGAAAATATCTACTTTGTTTTTCAAAGCACCTGCTTCATTTTCTCATATATGTTAGACAGGCAATAGGTGGCAGCACGGGCTGGACACTTCAGCATGGGGCAGTGGGGTTGCTACTCGTATTCCTGATTCAAGCTGTAATATGGAAAGATTGTCTACACTTACTTTTCCGTCTGAAAAATGGAGGTGTAAGTAGTGATCCACCGACGTCCTGTGAGAATTAATTAGCTAACGACTTGTCAGAGCTCCATGCATGAAAAATGCACTCTGAGTAGAGAAATAGAGAATTTTTCTTTTATATCAGTTTAATGTCACACATTTTGTCCTTGGTTCCTGCAGTGACACATTTGATCCATAATTCAGCCCATACATTCTCAACTATTCTATTTTTAGATTTCAGAGAGACTTGGATAAGAATTTATAGCTAAATCTAACTTCCCAAACCATAGTCTGACAGGACTGATCAGAGCTAAGTACACAGTAGTTAGTGAAGAGCTGACAAAGTGCTTTCATAAAGTCATTGCAACTTAAAGATGGAAAAAGTCTAGTGGATCATCTAATCCATCTCCCTGCCTCTGAAAGGTTCCTCTTTATTCCACAATTTTGCTAGTGCTGTGTCTAAGCTGGCAAAAATGTCATTAGAATTTTTCTAGGGAAATTCCCTGTCTGACAACCAGGGAAGGCCCAGATTTCCAGATCAGTTTCAGCCTCATTTTTTCTCAGTTTCAGCTGATAACTTCCAGCAATGTGCCTCAATCCAAGGCTGCACCGTGTTTCAAGATGCAAAGTGGAGTTTGACTAAAACCAGTCAAATATCAAGATACCCTAGCTACTTTCTGATTCAAACATACTTCAACCCACATCTAGCTCAAATTCATTTCAAAGACTCCAAAATTGACTTGTATTATTGATTTTTCATTTCACAGAGTGGTATTTCTGTTCCCAGAAAAGCAGAACAGTAGCAGGACAACTTGACCTGATGCTATGTCTGGGAACTGAGCTTCAGGATGGGGCAGAGGAGGGTAGCGGGATGTTTCCTCACATGAACTGCCCCATTTAGCTTGTGTTTCCTGGTGGGAAGGACAAGCAAAGGGTGAAAGAGAGACATACACTTTTCAGTTAATGGCTCCAGATTAAAAATAAAAACAAACCAAACCAAAAAACAACAAAGCAATCATAGGTTCAGGTCCTGTTTCATACATGACCTGGCTTCTGACTTTCCTCAGTAACTTCTGTGTCAAAAAAATGTTCCACAGACAGGGGAAGAGGAGAAGAGGATGAGAAGCTTAAAGCTGTTTTGCTGCTACAGAAAGGGTGGGTGAAAACAAATTATATAAAAATAATCCACCTAAAAAAACTAAGTAGAAAAATAATGCTAATCCTATTTAGATGTGGTAACTCTCACTATATGTTTTATTTATGGAACTGTAAGCCTAGAGCAGTAAATAGTGCTATTCTTTACACTCCCATGAAGATAATATGGTAGAAAAAAAAAGGTATGTAGTGTGCAAAAAAGCACACTAAAGGAAGAAATTGATCTTGTAATTAAAAGAGATTTTTTTCATGGAGCTTAAGAGTCTTTTAAAACAGCCTTACATAATGGAGATTTATAAGGGATTGCTTTCACAAAATGTATAGTACACTAAAAATGAGGAAAAAAAATACTCAAACATGTTATGTTTCAACTATTTGACATTGCACAAACAGCCTCTGTCAACTGTAAAACCAGAGAGTTTCAGCTGAGACTTAGCAAGACTTACTGCAGCCACTGCAACTGAGGACAGGCTTGTGTATGGTTGTGCGAACACAAGCCACACAAACTCCTCATTTGATCCTCGGTACTTTTTTCTGCACTGGTTCCTGAGGACCATTCCGCAGTCCTGGTCGCCCCACAATCCCCCGTGGTTTCCATATTGAGCTAAATGCCACATGTGGGGCCCAAGTCTCTGCCCATGATGTACTAACTGAAACTTGGCTTGGGGACGGAAAAGAAATGAGAGCTTGTGGTTGAAACGAAAGGTGAAATTCCCTGGCTGGCCAAATATCTGATTGAGGTATGTCTGATTTTGTTCCAAAACAAGATTCTGAGTTGAGCTGGACAAAAACCCAGAAATACCTACCATGGTTTTGATCTGTCACCTAGCAAAAAGCACATGATTGTTGTATACAAGTAAAGACTCTGTTCTTGGCTTTATTCACTCAAAGTTTGATTGTACCCTATGAGGCAGTAATTAGTGATGGCATAGAATTAAGCAGACTTGATTTACGAATCCAGTCATTGCAACAGTTCCTTCTCAGGGCTCCCACTTTATTTAAGAGTTATGATTTGGGTTTGACATCTCAATCTGTGTGGTAAGAAACACCGTAGATACAGCACGACCCTCTCCTTTGCAGTGATAGTGTCATTCTGGGAGCAGGATGCACAGATTTCTTACTCTCTTCCTAATTATGCAGTAGAGTGCTGGTGGTTCCTCATTAGACCTCTGTCCCCACTTTTTTGGAGGGTTATACCCAACAAGACCACCATCCATGACTGCCTTGGTAAAGCCTGATCTAGAGCTTTCTCTGTACATGTAAATGTCACTGCTCATTGGGTCTCCTGCACTGCGAAAATGAAACTCCTTCCTGCCATGGACCAACAAACTTCCCCCAGCCAGGATGCTGTGAGAAACAGCTCTGCTTCAGCTCGGTCCCTACAGCTTGATACTTTTATTTTTCTGAATCTTGAGCAGTTTGCACAGCTGTCACAAATTCCAACTAATTTGGAATGAAGCATTTAATGCTTTTGTTATTAATTTTTCCAAAATGCATTAAGGAATTGAGTAAAGCAGAATTTAACTTAGAAAATAGCATGATTATATTCTGCGGAGATTGAAAATGGAAAGGCTCAGGAGTGTATAACAATACAGTAATCAACACGCATTTATATGAATATGTGCACATGTATATGTTCAGAAGCAGTGTAAAGTAGTACATTTTTGACAATGGCAAGAAAAGAGTGGTGATTTACTTCAATGAATGTTGTTATGGGACACACAAGAGCATTTTACAAGTCTCGATAGTGAAAGGCAAAATCCATCAGCATTATGTTCTCACTTTTCCTTGAACCTGGAAGAGGAGCTGAAGACTATTCCTGACATCTAATTTGAAGCGAACAATTTGTTAGTGTGTTTTCAAGTCCATCATTTCCTATGAATCTCTGAAGGCTTTAAGGTAACTACTAACCTATCAGCATTTTAAAAAGGTCAGACAAGGATAACTCTGTGTACCCCAAACATCCTTCTCTTTTCAACTCACCTGCTGAATGAGCACAAGAAGTACCACATCTCTCTCCCAGCAGTGCACCATGCAACACAAACATGAAGTCATCAGCATCCTTTACCTCACCTGGAGTGAGAAAGGAAGAAATAGCCCTTGAGCAAACTTAATGATGATATAGCTCACCTGTATGGATGGGAACTGTGTGATTTTTGAAGGTTCCTTCCAACCCAAACTGTTCTGATTCCTGCAGGGTACCTGGTGCTGCTGTGGGAGACAGTGCTGCAAACTCACACATGTGCACACACAAATTGATGGCCCTGAGCTTGCAGCAGAGGCTAAAGTGAGATGGGAACAGAGAAGGATTTGGGATTCTCTAGACATGAGGGGACTGGTGGGAGGAGGAGTGAAAGCCTTGTGTCAGTCTGGCACAGGAAGGACAACTTCTAACTGGGTCCGGAACCATGTGGAAACACTTTTCAGCATCCAGTTCCCCGAAACCAGACACAACTCCTTCTAGCCCAGTCATTTTTTTTTTTTTTAAGTTCTTATTTTCCACATATAACAGAGGTAAAGGTTGAGATGTAGAATCATTATCATTACCGATGTGGCAAGCTGCTCATCCCAGTGGTTATCTTCCTGAGATTGGCTTAGATAAACTGGGTTCTATTCCTGCCCTTGCCACTCGGACAGGCACCACTGCCACAACGACTGAACAGTGCAGACATACCTAAGTCAGAAACCATATAGGTTAGCTACTGCTATGGCAGTTTTACCACTGCTATTCATTCAGTTTCTCCAACCTGTTTTGCAGCACAATCTGCACTCCATGGTGTTGTGGGTACAACACACAGATGTTACCCATTCTGTTGCAAACTAATGCTTCCTGAGCCAGCTGGAGACACCGCTACCCTCCAGCACCTCTTGGAAGGCAATGGAGAACCTATGTGACTAACAATTCATGCCTCTACTCTGGCTCCGTACAAAAAGGATACTCAGAATTGCTGCTTACCTTTTAGGGCTTTCAGGGCAATAACGTCATCTGTTTTCTAGCCATCAATTATAATTATATAATACATTACAAAATTATCTGGTACACAGAGGATCTGATTGTGCAGGACTGGAAACAGTGCCTGTCCACAGATCAGAAATACGAATCTTGACCTTATCTTCTCACTCCTGCAGAGGCCATCTGGTGGTCAGTCGGGCATTGGTTACGCAAGGGATGATGTGCACACACTACAGAGAGGCTTTATGCAAGAGCACAGCCCTACAGCAGAACTCCTTCAGCCCCTGCTTCACGGCTTCCAAAAGAGCAAAGCAGAAGTCACTCTCCAGACAGTGGTCAAGTGGACACTGGTGGCATTTCCAAACCAGCAATATCTGCTCAGTGCCCTTGCATGCATCATGAGAACTTCTGCCACCTGATTTCCAAAATTATCCATTCTATTGTTTTAAAAATCTGTACTTCAACAGAGGCCAAAATACTGGCTGGGATCATTAGAAGGACTGGGGGCAGAAAGGGAAGGCACTGAAGGCTCCTAGGCTGGGCCTGGCATACGTGACACTTGGTGAAGAGAGGGGGCTGTCCAAATTAAAAGGAGAAAACCTCCTTTTTTAAAAGAATGTAATTTAAATGACCTGTGTGATTGAATTCCAACCAATACCAGTCTCCATGCAATTTTCTCCCTATTGCCACCAGCCATACATATGTAGCGTAACAATTACAAACAGCACCAAATGATCAGAGAAATTCTGAGACTCCTGAGTAGTATATAAAAATCTGAGGCTGCTGTTCAGTTTTCAGTCTGAAAAAGCCATCCACCCACCATGCACTAGGGGAATTTGGATTGCATGTGCCGACTACTTTTTAACTACCATGCATTTCAGAGTAGGAGCCCTGTCAGCACTTTACAATTTTCAGTGGGATGCCTGTCTAAGAATTAATTCCTGAACTAGATGGCTCTCTTGTATATGACCATATAGCAAACAGCTTCTCTGCTTATTGATGGTCACAGCGTCAGTATCAGTCCCCGACGATGAAACCTCTTCTTCCTTCACGCTGGGTTGTAGCTCCTGGCTGGAGCTCTGCACTGCAGAACAGACATTAAAAATCATTTTCCTGGAAACTGAGTGGCTCAGGGAAATGTCAATGAGTGGCTGCCTTTGCTTTTAGAAACTAGAAAGACTCCAGCTGGTCCCTTCATCTCCTGGTTAAAGGCAACTGAAAGCAGCTACCATCTGCTTGCATAATGTTTCTCTCTGAAGACTTGGTATCACCAGTCAGTCATAAAAGCCTGTGTCCATACAGACTATGTATTTCATTTTCAGCAGGCAGTTCAAGCAATCTAATGGACATGAAGATCCCTGAGTTACAGTTTTAGCCTATGAACAAGTAGCAATTTTGCCTTGTCAGTATCTGTATGGGGAAATCATGGTGCCAGTTATTTGATATAATGCTGACAGCACTCCATCTCCTGTGTAAGCAGGTAGGGAGAAAGGACTGTGATCTGGGCAGAAGCCTGCATGTACCACCAAACCAAATTTGTCTTTGGATCCATCTAGGCACAAGGAGAGCAACGCTTTGGATCTACCAAGGACTTGTTCCATCTTTTCAGTGGAGAAAGGAAGCTGAGTCCTGGAGCCCTGTCTTTGCCAGCTCCTTCTTACCTGCTCTTGAGAGAGCATTTTGAAAGCACACTTCATTAGCTATTTAGAAATTTATATGCCCAGCACTTTACACCTCCTTTACATCAACTTCTTAAACAAAAAGCTGATTTTTGCTGCTGTTGGCCCAGTTCCATTCAGATTTCCAGGAAAAAAAAATAAAGAGTGAATAGCATGGGGAAGATACTCTGCTCCAACTTGTACTTGAAAATTAGGTTTTTTTCACTGTTGAAGCAGACAACTGAATTTAAGAGTCAGAATGATTACTGGAACTGAATAGCTGCTCTTGCAGGACAAAGCCCATAGTGCTTACACTGATTATCCTTGGGTGATCCCAAACAGATAGTGTCTGGAACTCAACATTGCTGTTAATTACAGATAGGCATTTTGGAGATGATCCAAATGCTTGTGTATTTAAGACAAAATAGAATACTAACTGAAGAAAAAATAGATTAAAAGATCAAGTAATGAAAGGGAAATTACATTGCTGGAATTGTTGCTCGCTTTTCTTCTCCCAAATTGCACGCTGAAATATAAAAAATCCCAATATACAGTGGGATACTCTATATAGCTGAAGGATATTGTATTAAATGCTGTATACTTAATACAGCTAAGTGCTGTTTCATTCCAATGTCTCCTACCATGTTTTAGGTGGAATGTAATAAACTATTAACTACTGGTTAGTTAAATATTTTTAGTTGAAATTAAATCAGTGACACTTTCCTTCTTTTCCCAGAGTGAACATGCTCTGCAGTTTGAGTGAGTTCCTTCTTTGCTTTAGGTCAGTTGGATATTTACATCTTGATTCAAATATGCAAAGAGCCCTTTTGCTGCCATAACTCCTGACAAAATCATGTCCTGACTCTTATTACATAGCCCCAGTGGACAAAGTGAATTTTGCCCATGTGCATCGTACTGTCAGTTGAGGAATAAAGTAGCAATACTTTGGAAATGATACTCCTACTTCCATTACAGAACCTGGCATCAAAACTGGTCTGACTCAGCAAGCTGTTTCCGTTTAAAAGTTGACTATCAATCTTATTCTTCGTTTAATACACCTTCAGAGATGTTTATCATAACATTTTATCCATAAGAAGGTGCATTTGCTTTTTCCAGGACATAAATATATTTGTGATTAAACAATTTCCAGGTTTCATTAACAAATATAAACCCTGCAAAGTGTGATGGAAATTTGTACCAGGGTTAATTCCTTGCACACTTCCATCAACCTGAATGACAGGAAGCCTGGGAGGTCAATGGCCTCAAATTCAAGCCCCTCATGTCATCCCCCAGTATGACTCTTGTTTCAAAAGTTTATCTGAGAAACAAACACTTCTGCAGTGGAAGAAATGAATGGGATTAAAAATAAAATCAAATTAATTTTGTGTTCAAAGCTCCTTGACCACGAGTCTGAGAGAGTCGCTGGAAATGCACAAACTTCCTCCCACACTTTCCCATAAATATGCCTAAACACTTGACAGGCCACATAAGTAAATGGGGGATTTGTGACCTTGCATATCTCAGCTTTAAATCAGTGCCTAGCAGTACTACCATGCTTGTTTTACACAATCAGATAACAATAGGTGGCAAATTATATTTACTATCAGTCAACGGAGTGCAAAAGGTATGAAGAGTTACATCTGGTCTACTCTGTTTCCTCAGGCAGGTTTATAGGACTGGCTAAATGCATGGGTGAGTCCAGCACCCGCACTATATCAAATCTGTGGAGACCTATTAAAAAAAGATGGGAAATAGTGTCGTAAAATATTTGGCTTTGTTTCTTTCTGCCATGCTTGCATGTCTGCTAACACAAAACTACGTCTTCCCTTGCAACCAAAATTGTGCTGCTGTCTGGAGGGAAGCACAATCTAAATTGAAAGATTGTTTCCTGATCAAAACTGCAGGGCTGTGTTTTGAATATTTAAATCGTGGGGATTACATTTCTTCACAGCAGCATCTCATGACTACTAAATAACTTACTGCTCTTTCAGATTGCTGAAGCTTCTCATGAGGTTGCCTCCCATTTGAAAACCCAACTCCAAACAGAAAGGTACTGCTCAACTGCTAAAAATGGAGGTAGACAGGTAGCAAAGACCTTCTGGCACAATCACCGAACACAATATGCAGGAGCAGACTAAAATGTACGGATATATTTGAGTGAAGCAGGATGGTAGCTCTAAGGGACCTGGGGAAGCATTGCCATTCCACATTCTGCAATCTCACTGAACATTTCAAAACCATCGTAGCAATTATTTCTATTGTACGCGCCTGACAGACTTACTACCTCTCTGATAATTCAGTGGAAGGAGGAAGATGGCATTTACGGCTACCACTGTCTGCCTGCAACTCTGCCGTCCAAGAGACAAAGAAAAATTGGAATGACTTAAAATAAACCATGTTCTCCAGTAAAGCAACTTAATAAACAAGGAGCTGGTAGTATGCTGCCTCAAGCCTTTTTTTGCCCGTATTTCCTTAGATTTTATCCTACAGCCTGCCTATAAACCTTGCCAGAATATCTGGACTCCCTTTTTATTTGGCAGCAGATAAGGCAGAGAAGCCCTTAGATTTAATACAGCTTAGAGATAAGAGGTGATAATGCACCTAAATGAAAGTGCCGTAGCTGAGGTTTGCTTACCTGCCCTGACTCCCTGCAATCTCCAGACATAGCGCAAGTTATGTCTCCAGCAGTCCCACGGTGCAGGACACCAGAAGCACATGGTAAGGGACAGCTTCTGCCCCAAAGCAGGCAGGACAAGGGTAGGTGGGAGGAGGAGCTGGCTGACCTGCTGGAGGAAGGGCAGCAGGAGCTGCTCTGGTCACCCCTGCATCTACCAGTGTCTGACACTGCTACGCCTGCCTTTGTGGAGCTGACAAAAGACCCCAATATGTGTTTTGATTATCTGCTTTCTGGCACTTGCCATGAATCTTTGATGCTAACACTTGAAATGTAGCTGCAAGTCTACTAAAAAAAGTAGTGTTTTGACAGTCCTGAAATTCAAACCATATGCTGAACATTAACTTTTACTACTACTTCGTAAATAAGGTTATCAGAGATGTTGATAAGAGGAAAGCTCTCTCACCATGACAAAGTTGATCACATGCTGCAGCAGCAGCTCTTCTCTCAGCTGCTTTTTGAGAGTTTCGGTATCCAAAAATAATGTCTCAGGAGCTGATATTATAGCTGTTTCCTGCAATGACCTATTTTCACTGCAAGCTTAAAAAACCCAAACCAAACACCTGCATGAGCCTGGTGAAACTTAAGAGAAAGTAACTTTGCACTCAATGAAAGGGAAGCCCCTTGGTGTGGCACATGCAGGGTCAGGCAGTCGCCTTTGCCTGGCTCCGTTCGCCAGCCTCCAGGGGCAGAGGCACAAACCACAGCAGTACCTCTCTGCCACTGAGGCAGCTGAGGCTGCCAGCTGGGCTTTCCCCAGCAGCAGGTATGAATCAGTGCAGCAAGGGATGATGCAAAGCAGCTTTTCTGCAATCTCCCTTGTGTCTCTAAAGGCCACTGATGATGCCAATAGCAGGCTGTCTTTCACAGCTTGAACATATTTTTTTTCAGTCTGCTGCACACTCAGCTGAATTGATGGAGGCCTCTTTCCCTCCTTTTGCTGCTGCATAACTCACTGTTCTCTCTCACCTTTACTCTTTTTTTTCCTTTAGCTGTCTGATCCTGTCACTTCTGTCACTCCTCTTTGCTGAGCCCTCTTAATAATGAAACGAAAATTTAGATAGTTGTAAGTTGCAAAGATCGTCCAGAATATTATGTATCCTTGTCAGATGTGTTGCTAATTTAATGCTGTGTATTACTGTTAGCAACTCCTTATTTCATTTTATTTCATTAAAGCTTAATTCACATTAGTTGTAAGAAAAATAGTGTTTTTTTAACTCAGCTTCTGCTCTTGTATTAAACTATATTTACTGGTGTAATTTCATTCCATTTACAAAATCCCAAATCTCTCCATGGTTGTCCAAAGAAATCCAGTTTAAAATGCAGCTGAAGTTCCTTCTGCAAATGTGCCCTATCCTGGCGTATTTTAAGAGAAAGGGAAATGTTCTTTATGGGCAAAAGCATAGTCAACATCTTTTGGGTACTTTAATGAGATCTAGTCCCAGCTGAATAAATTAAGAATCAGGAGATAAAATTAAATTAAGATTCCCTACACCAAGCTGAGTGGTGCTGTTGACACGCCTGAGGGATGGGATGCCTTCTGGAGGGACCTGGGCAAGCTTGAGAAGTGGGCCCATGTGAACCTCATGAGGTTCAACAAGGCAAAGTGCAAAATCCTGTGCATGGGTTGGGGAACCCCCAGTATCAATACAGTGGGGGGATTGAGAACAGCCTTTAAGTACCCATAAGAAGAACTTATGAGTACTGGTGGATGAAAAACGGGACATGAGCCAGAAAAGTCTGCTTGCAGTTCAGAAAGCTAACTGTCTCCTGGACTGTATCAAAAGAAGCACCACTGGCAGGTCAAGGGAGGTGAATCTGCCCCTCTACTCTGCGCTGGTGAGACCCTACCTGGAGTGCTGTGTCCATTTCTGAGACCCTCAGCACAGGAAAGCCATGGATCTGTTGGAGCAAGTCCAGAGGAGAGCAACAAAAATCAGGGGAGATGGGACACTTGTCCTGTGATGAATGGCTGAGAGTTGGAGCAATTTGACCTAGAGAAGACTCCAGGGAGATCTTATTGTGGCCTATCAGTACTTGAAGGGGAATTACAAGAAAGAGGGAGACAGACTTTTCTGCAGGGCCTGTTGCAATAAGACAAGGGGTAATGGTTTTAAACTAAAAGAGTGTAGATTCAGGGTAGATACACGAAAGAAATATTTTACAACAAGGCTGGTGAAACACTGCAGCAGGTTGCCCAGGGAGGTGGTAGATACCCCACCCCTGGAAACATTCAAGGTCAGGTTGAACAGAGTTCTGAGCAATGATGTCCCTGCTCATTGCAGGGGGTTTGGTCTAGATGACCTTTTGAGATCCCTTCCAACCCCACCATTCTTTGATTCTATGGAATTACAATTTTTTCTTTCTTGAAAGTTAGAAACTTAAGAAATGGTTTAAAAATACAAGTGTTAATATAATCCTTTTCTACCTACTATCAAGTTAAAGTAAAAACCCAACAGTCTCAGGCTTTCCCGCTCAATGGTGCCAACAAGCCATGGGTACAGCCAAAAGAGGAAGGTCACTGATGTTGTGCACAAGGACATTGCAGCTATAGACCCCTGATAATTTGGTGGGGACATCTGTCTCTGCCTCTGACTCATGTCATGTAGGAAAACGTCATTTAAAGTACCTTTACCTCCTCGACAGACCTAGGGAGATCAGTCAATGTAATTTTTGTTTCTGGGGTCTTGATTGAGCCTCCTAATACATTGCAGTACATTCCCCAAAGGAAATAATCCCACAGAATCACAGAAGGACAGGGGTTAGAAGGAACCTCTGGAGATCATCTAGTCCACCCCTCAGCTAAAGCATGCTCACCTAGAGCAAGTTGCACAGGAACACATGCAGGCGGGTTTTGGTCATCTCCAAAGGAGACTCCATAACCTCCCTGAGCAGCCTGTTTCAGTGCTCCATCACCCTCACAGTGAAGTTTTTCCTCGTATTGAGATGAGACCTCCTGTGTTCCAGTTTGTGCCCATTGTCCCTTGCCGTAATCCTTGTCATGCTGAAAAGAGTCTGGTCCCATCCTCTTGGCATCCACCCTTTTGATATTTATAAACTTTAATCAAATCCTGTCTCAGTCTTCTCCAGGCTAAACAGACACAGCTCTCAGCCCTCCTTCATACAGGATATGCTCCAGTCCCCTCATCATCCTCGTAGTCCTACCTACAATAACTAGGAAAACAGAGCTAAACTTCTCTGCAAAGGCAATGTCTACGGAGGGAATACAACAGAGGATCAGCACTCCCTGGAGCTCCCTGAAGTTCTAGATGTATTTGTAGTTTGTTGCCTTTGGGACATTGGCAACATTTGGCTCTATTAAGAGGCATTGATGGAGCTTGCACTGCACCAAGCACTTTGCCTACATTTGCCAAGAGGGAGTTGGATGTGAAAGAGCAGAGAGCTCAGCACTGTGAGTAAAACCTCCTGTTTCAGGCAAATACAAAAATAATGCTTTTACATCTGTTTTTAAGGAAATTGGTTTGAAAAGACCTCCCATGTGGCACAGTTTGCTCTCAGCTTGCTTTTCCTTGGAACTCCTTTTTTTTTTTGCCTGCTCCAGATAGATGACTAGAGACAGAGGAGTGATCACACTATGCAGATACCACAAAAAAAGCAGAGTAAGTAATATTTAACACCTACACACAGCTCTTATCTGCAATACACTTTGCAAAAGTCTAACCTTTTGCTTTGCAGTGAGCTGCCAGTAAGCAGACCCCCAAAACTGAAGAGAGGTTCATGCAAAAAAAGCAACTGCCAACAAAATAAAGCCAATTATTGTGCATCAGCCCACGTCTATTCACAAAGGAAACATGAATGGCTAAATAAAGTCATTTGAAACCCTGCCCCAGTACTCCACACAAAATGAATATGAAGTTGTAATAATGGTGCCAGCACCATTTATCTGGCCAGGAGTTACCATTTTAGCAAGCAAGTAGTATTGGCAGAAAGAGATCTGTGCCCTGAGTAGTATCTGTGGAAGTGGAAGTGGCAATGAAGAGTAGATAGTACATTGCACTCTATGATAAACACAATTATATAATGTTATTATTCAGTGACATTTTTCACAGCCTGCTTTTGCATATATGCCTTTTAGAAACTCAATAAATAACTGGAGGTGTTCTCAATAGATTGGACTGCCTGAGGTTATTCACATACTAGAGATTCACTGCTCAGGAAGCTTTAAATAAACTGAGCCCAAAGAAAGGAAAAGAAATCAAATGCACCATTAGAGGAATGGAAGAGGATTTATTTTCCCAAGACAGTACTCTATATGAGTTGGGCATCATTTGCAGATGTAAGTACAATACGAAAACAGTGGCTTCCAAGTTGCAAGGCGTTGCTACATGGCAACTGTTAGCAGTGGGCTAGATGCATATTGCCCTTCACCTGCTTCTCTTTCCTTCACGAAGCATAAAGGGACAACTTTTCTTCTCAGTTCCTCCCAGTCTCCCAATTCTTTCTCTTTTCCATGCTAAAGACATCAACAAGGATAATAGACAGACATCACCTGCACTGAATTTCCTTCTCTCAGCTCTGTTGTGCTATCTGACAGCGGGAAAACAAAGGGTGAAGGACAGATTGATAGGGGGTGTTGGTTAGTTTTGATGTGGGAATCACAAGAAAAAATGCTGACTACTATTAACAAAAGTTTGCTGCTTGATTTGCAAACCAGGGAAAGGATGAAAAGCCATAAAAGTGTGCAAGGGAACTAGGACTGTTAGTCTAGTCAACGGTACTAAATCAATACAAGCATAGATCATCACAGAGAAAGGGAAAATATATGAGCAGTGTCTTCAAAATAGACACTTACAATCAAGATATTTCAGATAGATCCCAAGGATTTACTTTTTAGCCTCCTTCAATAAATCCACAGTTAACATCAGACTCTTCATCTGTATGAGTCTATTCCTAGACTTCAAGTTTAGACTGCAAACACTTCACCCATTTTCAGGAAACTGAGTGTCATTGTACAAACTCTAAAGCAGCATTCCTGAAACCTTTTGCAGGGGCATCTCCTTTTGCAGTGTCTTCCTTTCTAAGTGTTTACACAAGCCAATAGAAGAGCTACTTTTAACTGCCGACAGCACATCAGTCACACCAAGGTGGATATTTCACCAGAGATTCCAGACTCCTCCTCTTTGATCTCCAGTGACCAAAACACATTCTCTGAGGCACATTAACTTGGGGTATCAGAAATAAGAGAGTAATTAGGGCAGCTGCTATTTTTTCTCTGCTATTCATAGAACAATATTGTCCGCACGAAGTCCATCATTCCAAGATAGCTATAAAGAAATTATAAATCCTAACTATAACCCTCCAATAAGTCAAATATGAAGAAACCTGAACTCCCAGCAGTTCTGCTCTTTGAAGAATTCTACAAGAATTTGTGGTACCTCATTAGCAGACAACAGCTATCTTCAGTAGCAATGCTGGCCCAGACATGGTCCTGTTTAGCAGGAAAGCAGGAGAGGGATTCTGTGATGTACTGAAAAGAATTAGAGACAACAGTCTCAGCCCTTGCAGAAGGTTGCACAAGAGAACCAATGCAGAGCAGTAGTGCTTAGAGGGAAGAGCTGCAGTGTTTAACAGGTGTTCTTGTACAGTTCCCCCTAGGCTGATTAAATCTACAAGTAGATACATTATAAATGGGAAATTTAAAGCCAGAAGCAAACATTTACAAATGGTGAAAAAAAAGTGTCACTCTTCAATATGGAGGTTGTTTAATGAACTAGGTGAAGGGATTTTCATCTTTATACAGGACATTTTTATAGTTGGGCTATATTTGTTAAATTTGCTTTAAATTAATCACTGGTATAATTCAAATTACATTAGGCATGGGAATGCAACCACTGGTTGTTGCTACAACTTCAGTTAGACTAATTTCTTCACCATGAGCCAGGTTTCAAAGAAGGAAAAAATCAGATAGAGTCGAGTGAAAAGTGAAGTGTCCTTTAGAAGCCTACACAGAAAATTAAAGCCCTGAATTTGGAGTTAGGTACATTGGATCTGTAAATATTTCACTGCTCCCCTAGTCTTGACACAGCTGAGCAACACAGTTCTAAACAGTACCCAGGGAAAATCAGGACTCAGAAATAAGCCCTGGTTTAAATTCTCTGCAGATCACAGTGCAGTAGGTATTTCTGGATTGCTATAGAAAACCTGAAATCAGCCTCCACAACAGAATCTGACTGAAGAAAAATATATATATATATTCCATATA